>JBAJNP010001640.1:0-57969 GCA_036877545.1 Yasuhikotakia modesta
TGTCTGTCTGTAGTTGTGTGTGTCTGGGTGGGTGACCGGTCAAATGTTCTCACAATGGCTTAATAATAAACATACAAAATAATCTTAATAATTAATCTTCATAACTAATAAATGTATTGTAAGTGCATTGAGGGTTTGTGTGAAGTTTGTTTTAATGGTAATAATTAAGGAATCTATTTTTATTTGACCTAATCTTTAAAATGCCTTTAGTTGGTGTAACTTATAATTAGTTTTTAAAACATATTTCTGAATTCAGTTAAACTAGTTCATTGAATTGTTACACTGTGAAGCATGTTTGAGTTTAGCTGTGGTGGAAGAGAAGTGTATAATTATATATGTTTAGTATATAAACAACAGCCAATAGAAGGAGCCGTTGTGGATAAACGATAGGAATGCAGATGAGTTTGTGTGTTTGGGTTCGAGGGCTGGTGTTGCTAACAGCTAACATCACCTGTGTGTGTTTTACAGGAAACAAGAGCTGTTGACCATCTCCAGTGTTCCTCTGGGAGAATGCCCCCCCTCGCCCCCCCGCACAGCACCCCCCACCATGAAGGTGAGTGATGTGTGTGCTGCTGTACTGGCTGCTTTTAAAACGTTGTAAGAACGTTTTCCTATCGTTTCCGTTATGTGACTAAAACACAAAAATGTTAGTCTGAATTTTGTAGAGACGTGCAAAACATCCCGGTTCTTTTGCAAAATGTTGCATTAATATTATAAGAACGATATTCAAACATTTATTCTGTAACACTAATAAAACGTTCCACTTACAACTATAGAGGAACGCTTTTGATTTATGATACATAACATTAAAATGTTCCCCTAACAAGAACTGCAAGAACGTTTTTTGCTGACTTTTAAACAGTGTTAGACAATGTTCTGAGAACGTTCCCTGGTTAGCTGGACCTGCACAGATTTAACCTTCAGCTTGCGGGTGTCATTTGTAACACGGTACCTCTGACCCTTCCTCAAGAAATATCAAGACGCACATGAACGTCTTTAAGAAAAACTTGCAGTAATGTGACCCACGGATACACGAGGTAAAACTTTTCATTCAAGGTTACCTCAGAACGTAATTCCAATTCTCTCAGACTGAGAAATCTATTTTCCCAGTGCATTAAGGTCCCATTGAGTTCAGTGTCTCTGTCTCCTTTATATTTACAATGGTCTCAAGAGGCTGAAAAGATTTTCTGTCTTGTTTAAAAGTGCTGCACCGAGTTCACAGATGAATTGCATGGTGGGCTTGGAGCGAAGCCAGTGTCACCTTGAAATGAGACACACTTGTGGAGCACCACAGAGGAAGAGAGAGCGAGAGAGGTTTGATGTTAATAGAGGGGAAGAGAGAGAGAGAGCGAGAGAGAGAGAGAGAGAGAGAGAGAGGTGAAGCTGTTAGGCTATGTTATTAAGATGATAAAACATTAAGTCACAAGCACTTTAGTCAGTGCTGTAATTGTGAAGGTCATTGTTAATACAGACTGATGTTACAAAAACCCCCATAATGAGTTTTTCCTTTGTTTTATTTATATATATATATATATATATATATATATATATTAAGTGTAGGTGTGTGTGACTTTCAACATCCTTGTAGGCACCCACAATGGATAAAAAACACATGCAAAACTCAAAACACACACCCACTCGCTCAACACGTTCAAAGGCTCCATTAACACCAGTGTTGGGTGCAAACACGTAGCTGCTGGGTAGCACATATTAATCTGCCTGCGTGTGTGTGTGTGCACCGGTGTCTCAAGATATAGATTTGTGTCTCGATCACCCTGTTAAAGGGCCACTCCCAGAGTTTACAGAGGAAAAGAGGAGAGCGTATCCAGCGAGTGTGTGCGGATGATAAGCTCTCAGCTCAAACAACTACCGCTCAAACACAAACACAAAAGACAGAAAGAAAAGGAGAATTAAGGGTGGAAAGGAACTCCATAACTTGCAAGCGTGCTGGTGGAACCAGTTCTAGGGTGTGGAACCCGTCCATTGCCAAGCAGACTTGACCTCTTCCTGTTTAATGTGTCTGAAAGAGTTTGCGTAGAGGAACACGGCTAATCAGAGGAGAGAGGTATGTTATCACGCAGACACTTCAACGTGTGACAGCGAGAACCGGTGCGCCAGAGGGTTTAGAACCCGCGCGTGCTAATTAAGGTTCTGCAGAGGTTTGTGTGCGTACGTGAGGCGCGTTGCATGGGAAACATCGCAGCAGGGAGTTGGTGAGACATTGCAATTCATTCATTCTCCGGCTAGTGTCTGATTGAAACACAGAAACGCTTTATGCAATGTTTGTTTATCAGCTTTGTCTCGGGCTGTATCCCAAAAAAACATTTTACTATCCCACTGGCTCCAATTACGTACACATTTATACCATAAAACTGCATTGTCAGGAAAAAATATCTTAGCATATTCAAGTTAACAATATTTACTTTTTATTTTTAGCACTTTAATGCATTGCAAACATGGTTTAATAGTGTCTATCAAATTTCAAAGGCTTTTTATGTCAAATAAAGACAGTTTGGTGGTTTGTTGTAATGTGGGTGAAGCTTAGAAAGCCAGGATAAGGCTGAAGAGGTGCTAATCTTAGCTGGAACGGGAGACAAGTTAACAGGTTGTTGTGGTAGATAAGAACTCTGCAGGAGCCGTGACAACACTGTGACTATTTAAGACAAAGTATTTTTTACATGTTTATAGGTTATTTTTAAGGTATTTATGATATTAACATTCTTCTAACAATACTGCAAGAAACTTTTTAACTTTCTTTAACATCTGTAGAACCTGATTCAAAAATGGTTCTTTGTAGTGAAAAATGTTCTTTAGACTATAGGTATAAAGATATAAAAGGTAAGACAGAAATGAACCAAATGGTTCTTTGAGAACCAGAAACAGTTCTTCAATTGCATTAACTATTAAGAACCTTTTTGTGTGTTTATAAATGGTTAAAAGATCTTGCAAAAATGTTCTAATATATCCAATATTTTTCACATTATCATTAATTCTTTTATTGAGTGTGTTTTGCCCATTGCTTGTGTTTTATTGAAGGACGTTTGGTGGTCCGGATTACAAGGTTATGTGGGTAAATGTGTCTCTGCTGGGCTGCACTTTGTTGACATTGTGAAGCGAGTCGCCCTTGGATCCGCGGGTTAAACATTAACTGATCTGCATTCACTCTTTCCCACCCGCATCCCTTAAACTCCATCTGATTCCTCCCAGGATTAAACTAAGAAGAACTAGTCTAAACACAACGAGATGTTTTTGTAAACTGATACCGCTAAATAACTAGCAGAGTTCTCCCCAGAGGTAAGAGACAGAATGTTTTTCCTAGACTCTGGTTTAGTGGAAACATTGTACTAGTTAATGAGAAATAGCTGAGATTAGAAGTAACGTGTCGTTTAAAAGCCCCTCGGGTCTGGACTCGGCTAACATTGGCTCATGTTCTCTTAAAGTTCTTTCAGAGTTATCAAAATGTTACCGAAACCTTTTTAACGTTATATATCATATAAAAAATGTTATAAAGTTGTTTAAAGAGTTTAAATTCTTAAAATCAAGCAATAACGTTAATAGAATGCCCTAGATATTTTCCAGAACATTCAAAATAACATTAAAATAACATTATTGGAAACATTAGGAAAACGCTTATATGTTAAATTGTTATTTTGGGAATGAGATGAATGCAGGGAATTTTCTAATGCATTGTTTAAATGCTAATATTTAAATTCTAATGGTTGCTCAGAGCATAAATGAAATGCAGGTTAACCTGATGGAGTTATTGTGAGTATGAGGAAGTTCTGAGGCTTTGTTTAATCTGCATGAGGAAATATTTATTAGCAGTTACTCAACATGCATTGAGCACGTCTCAAGAATAACCTGTAGTGCATTTGTAATACACTGCAGTGGGTTACGGACATTATTTGCCATTTACTGTTGTTATTGATATGATCACAGAGGTCTTGTTCCTCTGGGCTGCGTGAGGTGGGTTTGTGTGTAATTATAAGGGTGTGTGAGACTAAAAAGCTTTTCTCGTTTTGTTTGCTGCAAATCCATTCAGTATTTTAAATGCCTCACAGAACTCTGTGTCCTAATAAGAGCTGATAATATCAGGTTATACACCACCAGTGAACACACTGAGCTAAACTTTGTTTTGTTTGTAGTGAGATTTATGTGCTTCACTGTCTGAAATTCATTCATTTATGTGTAAAATGTTTCCTTTTATGAAAGACAGTTATTTTTAATGGATGACGATTATGAAGATTAATTATGATATTAATGTAAATATTACAATGTTCCTTTAGACATTTGCTTTAGACATTTGAATGTCCATTAATCTCAGTTTACTGTCTGTTTTTCTTCTAGTCTGCAGAGTTTTTCGACATGTTGGAAAGGATGCAGGTAAGATTTCTCCCCTCATCATGTGCCCTAGAGTTGCTGACTTATGAGTGCGCATGGTGTTATTTATAACGCCCTCCTGTAATTTTGTACTTTAGCTGGAGAGCGTTGCTGTGTAATATGCTAATATAATAATCACAGTGCTGTGTGTGTTTGTCCTTGAGTGTTCCCTCAGCAGCGGGGTGCAGCGCGCTTACTCTGAATGAATAATCACACATCTGAGCTCATTTTAAAACCCATTGATTGCTCCGCCCCTTTTCTCTGTGGTCAGTCTGAGAGAGGGGTTTAAAAAGGCCCCTCCCAGGAGAGACCCAGCTGACAGTTTTAGATTGTAAAAACGTTCCCGTAATGTTTCTCTTAAGTAACAAATACGTTACACTGCAAGTTTTTAAAATGTTCAAAACGTCTGTTTTTCCAGATGATTTTCTTTTAACATTATTCAAATATTTTATTCTGTAACCTTTTTAAAACAACTTGAGAATAACACTTTTGATGTGTGACATGTCAAAAAAGTTGTAAGAATGTTGAGAGAATGTTAGCCAACTTTCTGAGAACGTTCCCTGAGACAGGGTCTGGGAAAGGGACAACCTGACCTGTTACATAACACTAGTGTGATTGTGTTGTTTTGTGTGTGTGTGTGTGTGTGTGTGGATGATCACTGTAGCTTGCTAAAGAACAGTTGATCAATACTGAGGAGTGTTGAATCTCAGTCAGGTGCTGTTAACGGTCTGGTCTTCATGTTCATATGAGTGACGGATCGATCGCAGCGTTTGACCGAACACCTGATGTCTGTCTTCAGTGGATCAGACGTACTTGTGCTTTTAATCAAAGATGAGGGTCTTAAGCCCCTCGGGACGAGACATTGTGAAAGTTTCCCGCTGAGCAAAACCTAACAAGAGATTTTACCCTTTTCTCTGTTATTTTTTGTTTGTTGTTTTTAGAACTGGCAGGTCAAGACAATGCATGTTTCAGTTTTAAAAATATAGCAATTACATTTATTTTTCAGTGGTAGAATTAACCGTGACGGCTACTGTGGTTTGTGTTGGAGGAAACCATGGTTACGATGGTATATTTTTGAAAGATATTATTTTTAGTCAGGAAGGCCTTCGAAATGACATTTACAATGTGTGTAACTGATATAATAAAGCATTTCCTAGTCAAACAGGATATTAAGTGCAAAAATAATCCAGGTTGGGTTTGTATTAATCACATTTTGATCATGAAAATGGGGGAGTGGCTAAAAACCCAAAAAGGAAAGAAGTTTTAGTGGTGGAGTTTAAAAATAACAGAGATAATTTTCTTAGAAATGACATGCACTGATTAATGTGTATTATAGAAACATTTATTATAGGGCTAATTTTGGTTATATTGTAAACACAAGAGACCTTTACAAACCAGGTTTGAATGTTTGGTGTCATTGAAATCTGCTCTTTTTGTTCTCTTCTGCTTACCTGGATCGCGACAGATTCCCAAAACTGAGGAAACTAAGAGATACAAGGTTTGACTAGCATTTAGAGAGTGTGTGTGAGTGTATGTGTGTGTTCTGTGTGGAAATGCATGCAGAAGAGTTGTGTATGTGTCGTGGTTTTCTCAGAAGATTTGCTCGGTGTCTTTGTGACCTTCACATCTCAATTATTGTTTGCAATCATTTTAAAGTCCACATGTACATGTAATTTTGTGATATAAAGGTCAAGCTTAACTAAAGGTCGTGTCAGAGTCTTAATGCTGTTCAGATCAGTCCATGTGTTATCCCAGCCAACAGGTTTTATATATAACATTAAATCTGTGAGACCTTTCTAACTTAATTTTATAGAACGTTTTTTAGCCAACGTTCTGAGAATGTTAGCTGGGATATTTCAAATAAGATAACAGGAGTACAAGCTAAGAGCGGTTAGTTAGTTTGCAGTTTTTGTTGTTGCTGTTTCTGTGGATCATGTTGTGTTGAGTTTTGATCCTGCGCTGGAATGTTTTTATCGGAACAGACGCTGATATCTGCTGTTGTGCTTCATTGTGTTTCAATAAACTACTTCCTTTTTTCTTTTAAACAGGATGACTATATTCCTTACCCCCGGATAGAGGATGTGAGTTATTAACACACAAACACTTTTAAAAACTCTCAAAGTAATAATTAAATTTAGTTCCACATTATATTACAGTTGCATTGCCAAAATATTTATTTTTAAAGACTTGGAGAATAATAATTAAATTGAAGTTATCTGTATCCTGGTCTGTACTTGAAAGCTAACTAAACTAGCTTAGCTTTTAGCACCTAAAATGTTCAGTTATCTTTGTCAGGAAAACTTATAAAAAGATATTGATGTCTCATGTTGCACTAGACACATTTTTGTCCAATCAGATGTTTCTCCTTCATCCGATACGTTTGTAACTGATTAGCAAGTAACAAAAAATGTTTTGGGAATTAAAAAAATGAACCAAACCTTCTATATGACTTGGACAAACTTTGTTTTAATAGGAAATTACATTATTGCAACAATTTTGGCTTATCCAACCGTTTCATGTCCAGGTTCTGGAGAAGGGTGGCCCCTACCCTCAAGTGATTTTACCTCAGTTTGGGGGCTACTGGATTGAAGATCCAGAAGCCCCAGCCGGGACCCCCACCTCCTCAGACAGCAGCTTCTGTGAAGAGGAAGATGATGGTCTGAGTCCTGGTGGGGGAGGATTTGGGTACAGGTTGGAGAGTAACAGCACATCAAGGGCTTATCGCAAACACTTCCTGGGCAAGGTGAGGAAAAATACTGACAGGGTCCAAAACCACTTATCTGAGTTATGATAGACCTTTTTTTTTGCTTTTTTTAACAAAGACAGAATATTTGTTTCCGAAATATATGTGTAAATCTGTTAGAAATATACATTCAAAGCTGGCTTTAAGCTGTAGTTTATCTACAGTTTAGCTCTTAATATGAAGTTTGATGGTGCCTCTGCGAACAAACATTTTGTTATTTGTCACAAAGCGCTTGACTGGAGCGACCGAGCGTCACCTTAGCAATATAAATGCAAAATCAGTCTATTGGAAAATGAACGTCTCAGAATGTCTGAGGAACAGACCTGTGAAATGACGCTTGTGTGAACACAATCTCTTTCTCTCTCTCTCTTTCTCACTCTCTCTCTCTCTCTCGCTCTCTCAGGAGCACATGAACTATTACTGCACGGCCAGCAGTATGGGGCATCTTATCATGTCTTTGAAGTATGAGGAGACAGATGGACAGGAGACACTGCGCATCATGCTCAGGTCTGAAGAACATTCTCATCTGCTGTTGAATCTGTAAATGCACATGTTAAAACCCCGAGGTCCTTTTTGCACTCAGACGTAGATGCTCATGTCATCTCCTAGGTCCAAAACAAAGACCCTTCATGAACGGATTCCTCTTGAAGGTCTCCTGCAGCTACCGAGCGTTCCTCAGATAGCCAAGGTGGGTTTCGTTCCATACTTTAATTAAATCCTGACTGAAAAACATCTTCTATGTCAACCAAAAGCACACAGAAGGCTCTTATACCCAACAAAAGTCTCTTTAAACTACTCAACGTCTAATAACTTTATGAACGTCCTCTTTTAAACCTCACGCAATGAAGTCTGAAGTCACAGGATGTTCATCTGATTTTTGCTGTCTTTCAGCTGCTCTGTGATGATGTCACAGGTCTGAAGTTCAACCCAGTCCTCTACCCCAGGGTGAGTTCCTCTCTCTTCACTTCTCGCTCCATCTGTGGCTTTACCTTCTCCAGGCATCAGGAGGAAACAGGGTCTGCTCTGCTCTGTTTCACTCTAGCACCCAAATCATCTGAGTTAATATGTCCCTGCGCTCCAGGGAACTCGCAGTCCATCTGCTTTGTCAGAGCCTGAAACCATCTCAGAACTGTGTGAGAGCAGTTTTGACCCTCTCACGGCTCAACAGCGTCAAACGGCTGAATTACAGAGAGACGCTGACAGACATTTTGACTGTTTCACTCTTTTTTTCTCACGCTCAAGGCCTCGCAGCTGATCGTCAGTTTTGATGAGCATGAGCTGAACAACACTTTCAAGTTTGGAGTGATCTATCAGAAGTTTGGCCAGGTGAGAGTTGTATGAAGTTGAGGCATTAATACCAGAATCAGCTGACTGACAATGTAAACCAGCTGAAAACCAGATTAAACCAGGAAGTGATTCACACTGGTCTTCTTAACAATTTTAGCTTGTAAGAATGTTTCTGTAATGTTCAGGGACGTTACAGACAACAACAAGTTTCTCACCGCCCCACAGACTACAGTGAACTGAACTAAAATATCTATATAACTAAAGTTGTTTGTCTGTTTTTGTTCTGTCTGTTGTTCTCTGCCTCTCTTATGTCTTTGCTATTCTTGTCCTCATCAGACCTCAGAGGAGGAGCTGTTTGGAAACAATGAGGAGACACCAGCCTTCACCGAGTTCCTCAGTGTTTTAGGAGACAATATTGAGTTGCAGGACTTTAAAGGGTGAGAGACGAAGATTAAAGCCTCAGAACTGCTGGCAGGGGTCACCCGAGCACATAAAGCCCGTTTTAATATTAAACTGTATTCACAGAGTCCATTTGTGAATAATTGATTTAATTAGCCATTGTGCATGTTTTCGTCTGAAAGTGGAGGCAGGCGGTAATCAGATCTTTTGCTTTGCGCTGTTTTCACAGAATTAATTCGTCTGCTCTCTGTGACGTTTGTGCTCCACAGGTTCAGAGGTGGTCTGGACGTGTCTCACGGACAGACGGGGTCTGAGTCCGTCTACACTGCGTTCCGCCAGAGAGAAATCATGTTCCACGTCTCCACAAAACTCCCCTTCACAGAAGGAGACGTCCAACAGGTTTGCTATGAAAATTCAGATTCGTTGTTTCCTCAGAATGTACTAGTTCTCAATTAGGTTTCGTTGAAGTATCAACTTCATCAACATTGTTGAGAGGTTTAGCTTATCTGAGCAAAGTTTGAGACATTGTTGAGATGTTTGTCTTGTGTGAAAATAGTTTTATCTGAGAGAATAGTCTGAGACATTGTTGAGATCTTTTCAAGAGGCGCTGAAGGAAATGTTTCAGTTTGTTTTTCATGTAATTTTAAAGCAACACAGAGAACAACTCGTTTCTGATACCAACTGTATATTTAAATATGATGATACACACAACAGGAATAATTATATGTTACTTCTAGTTGTTTTGAAAATGGTGAGAAATGATGCGTGACTTTGTAATACAAGACAATTACAGGACATTAACGTCACAGTCATTTTTATGTACGTTCATCTGAGCTGAAAGACGTTATTTTCTCGTGTCATATTCTCTCAGCTTCAGAGGAAGAGACACATTGGCAATGACATCGTCGCTGCCGTTTTCCAGGAGGGGCCGACGCCGTTCGTACCCGACATGATTGCTTCCAACTTCCTCCACGCCTATGTGTTAGTACAGGCCGAAAACCCCTGTACTGATCATACCACATACAAGGTCAAACATCCAGTAGATTTACTGCTAATAGCCATTAACCCAGCTAACAGCAAAAGTAAAAATGTCCTTGCAGTAACGTTAGTATAATATTTGTCAATGTTATCAAAACATCACTTTTAAATTGATATTGGAACATTTTAAAAACATTACAGAAACAAAGAATGTTTATATAATGTTTTCGAAGCTGAGCAATGATGTTAAGATAGCTATAAAACTGGACATTTTACATTTTTGTAACTTAATGGAAACATTCTTGCAACCTAAAATTGTTGATCTGAGATTTGATTGGTGTTCACAGGTGTCTGTCACAGCACGGGAGGATGTGCCTCCGTTCGGCCCGCCCCTTCCGAACCCTCCAGTCTTTAAGAAGGTAATGAAGGAGTTTATGGGCTGCCATGTGTCTGACTTTCAGTAAAATCTCGCAGGAGATCAGGTTTATCGTGGGATGACGGAGATCTGTCCTTCCTCAGGGTCCCGAGTTCCGTGATTTTCTGCTGACGAAATTGATTAACGCTGAAAATGCGTGCTACAAATCTGACAAGTTTGCCAAACTGGAGGTGAGCTAATCTATGAAGAGAGGAAGTCCAGAGATAACACTTCCTGTTAGAGTTCATACTTCCAAAGTAACTTCCTGTTAGAAAAAAATACAAAATAAATTCAGTCTGGTTTGTGAATCAGTCGCTTCATTGATCCAACTTAAAAAACAATGAAACTGGATTGAAAAAATCAATTGAAATGATCTGTTTTTTAAATGTCATTTTCTGATTCAGTGAGTGTTAACCCGTCTAACAGGAAGATCTCAGAACCTTCTCTCAAACGTTCTTGCAATAACTTTATCTTAACATTGCGTATCATATACATCAACACACATTATTGTTTTAGTTGTTGGTAAAATTTTAAAAATAAAAGGCTTGAATAACATTCTTTAAAACAAGCAATAACTTAAATACAACCTTAAAAAATTTGATGTTTTAACGTTACTGGAACACTCAAAATACCCTTTTATTGTTTTTCCAAATATTACAGAAATATTCTTACAACCTAAAATTGATAGCTGGGGAAAACTGACAAGCTATCAAGCACCAATGTTTACATTTTGATCTATTCCTCACACAAAACATTCACTGTACGGTTTAAACGTTTGGGCCGATAGGAAAAGGATGACAAGCGTTTGCGTGTGTTTGACAGGAGAGGACGCGAGCGGCGCTGCTGGATAACTTACATGATGAGCTCCACAGACAGACACAGGCCACAGTGGGACTGGGCTCAGCTACAGATGAAGACAAACTGGAGAACGGCGCTCACGGGGGTCTTCTAGAGTCCTTTAAGGTGGGACGTCCTGTTTAAACCCAGTATGACTTTACATCTGTTTCTGAATGGAACTTAAATCAGAATATTTAATGTCTAAATACAGAGAAACATTTTTTATGATGTTGTGTTTTTGATGCGAGTTATGTTGTATGATGTGAGTTTCTGTGTGTGTTTGTTGTTGCAGCACAATGTGATTCTACCAAAAAAGACACGTGCTGCTTATATATTCTATAAATATTACTTATATATTTAATATAATGAGATATTTGTGACTTTTTCCCAGCCAGCTGCTCAGCCATGATTATAATCAGTTGTTTTTACCCAGATCTCATTAGAAGACCATTGCGTGTGTCAGAAGTGTGTGTTTGTGTGACCGTGTGTTTGTCAGCATTAGTGTGACGTTGCCGTGTGTTTTCAGGCAGGGTGGAGGTGTGTGTGGGGTCGCCTGCAGACACACGTGTATCTCGCAGGGCTGATCGGTGTAGCGGCCGTGACCGTGTGTCAATACCACACGACCTGATGCAGATGATCAGATGAATGATCAAAAACATTTGAAACCAGCGTTAAAACAGCATAAAGATTTCCTGTTATTTGTTCTTCTGTGCAAAGAACTTTTCTGTTATTGTTACAGATTGAGAATATTGTAAATAAAACAAATACAAAACAAGTATGAACGTATAAATAAACTATAAATATACGCATTAAACTCTCTGAAGAGAGTAAATGGTGTGAGCGCTTTCAGACCCGTTTTATATGTTATTTAGTGTAAAGCTGGTATTTAGCGGCACCTGCTGGTTGCTCTTGGTAATGCAACTAACTAACTACAGTTATTACAATATAAAACAATATAAAACAATGTAAAACAATATAAAACAATATAAAACAATGCACAAATAAACAATAAAAGACGCTTTAATTGGTTGTAATTTCACAGAGAGTTTCCGTAGAGTTTAAACCAACTTATATAAACATATATATATTATTATAAATATAAACTCATTGTTTCTCTCCCTGGCAGAGGGCCATGCGTGTGCGAAGTCACTCTATGGAGACGATGGTGTCTCATAAACACAAGAGTCCCGGGTCCACTGCGGGGGTCCCGTCCAGCGTCAGTGGCGGGGGGCTTCAGCAGAACATCATGGAGTGCACCAAGAGCACTTTCACTGTGAGAAACTTACAGCAAGGATTATCACATTCTTGCAGTAACTCTAGAGGAATGTTTTTAATGTTGTATGTTGTGTGTTGTGTGTGTATACCAGAAACGTTATTTTTAAGTTATTTGTGGAACGTTTGAAAGACAGTACAAACCTAAAAATAACGTTTATATAGCCAACCAATAACATTAATACAGTGTCTACTAAACTAGGTGTTTTGAATGTTCTTTGTTTTTTTTAACGTATGAAAATATTAGGGAAACATTCTTACAACTGTATGGATGTAGGCTTTATCTTATCTACATATGTAAGCAGGCAGATAAGCAGCTATTATTACGGTGCAGAAGTGACTGTGCTGATCTGTAATCCGTGTTTGTGTCTTAGCCGCCGGTTCTGTCCGCAAAGTCTCCATTAAAGAGTCCAGTGAAGCGACGCTCGGGTCTGTTTCCCAGACTGCACTCCAGCACAGACAGCCCAACCGAGAAACACCCAACTCGCAGGTATTGGGTAACAAAACACACAGAGTTCAGTCAGGTTTAAAAGTCTGAAAATTTGTTTTATTTTAACCTGCTGAAGATTTGAAACAAAAGCAGTAAAATTCTGCAGTATTTCTAAACCACAGGTTATATGATTTGGAACATTGACCATCTTATCTACAAATAAAATATTGTGCTGATAAAATAATTTTGAACTTCCTTGTATTCAAACACGACTATCACGCTCATAACTTATTTTTGTGTGTTTGTGTTTTTATTGATCATCTGAAAATCAGTGTATCATACTCTGTGTTTTTGTAGCGACCAAAAATCAGAAGCGTTCCCTCACTCACAGGAAGTGAGGTCAGAGACATCGTCCAATCCGAGTTCGCCGGAGATCTGCCCAAACAAAGAGAGGTCAGTTTGAGTTCCTCAGTCGCAGCAGATAGAAACGCTGAAGAAGCGGTGATGTTTGACCTTTGGTGACTCCAGCTGAGGACACGAAACGTTAGATTGAGTCTGTGATCGTTTGAGTTTCCTGCTGTCTGATCTGTGGTGCGTCTACAGGCCGTTTGTGAAGCTGAAGGAGTGCAGCAGCAGAGCAAACATCTCCAGATCTTCCTCCAGCACCAGCAGCTTCAGCAGCACAGCAGGAGATGGAGACGCTCTGGAGGAACTGGAGACGGTGAACCAAACATCTGACATCTCAGAATCTGAGGAAACGATTCCTCAGATCAATTTACTTGCGACACAGAAACTGTTACATAATAAGACTTAATATCAGGAGACATTTATTCTCTTAATCTTAAAATAATTTATTTTTGTTTTAAAGCTTGAATTAATAAACATTAGGGTTCAAAACAAATTTATATTGGGCACAACATTTATTTTACGTTTATTTTTCTTGTTACCATTTACAAGAAAAATAAACTCAAGATTGAGAGACCAAATAAATTTATTTTCTTTCATTCTTTTCAAAGATTCTTTCATAGATGTTTTAATCCTTTTAAACAACACAAGTAAAACTAAAGATGTAATTATTTTAAAAGTTTGTTTGGTTTTCTATTAACCATTAAGGCTGTTACAGAAAACTATTGCAGATGATCTCACTGTGACAATAAAAGTTTACACTCAGACTCAAACTGACTGACTGTTAGTGTGTGTTGTGTTTTTAGAGCAGTCATCCATCCACAGCCTCTTCTGTGTACAGCCCATCTCTCAGCGTGGACAGCCAGAGCTGTGGAACCCCACTGATCATGTGTCGCAGTCCCACAGGTGACACACACACTCTCTCACACACAAACACACACACACCAAACACACACACTCTCTCACACACAAACACACACACCAAACTCACAGAAACACACACTCTCACACACCAAACTCACAGAAACACACACTCTTACACAAACACACACTCTCACACAAACACACACACACTCTCACACACCAAACTCACAAACACATACACTCTCACACCAAACACACACACTCTCTCACACACAAACACACACAAACACACACACACCAAACTCACAGAAACACACACTCTTACACAAACACACACTCTCACACAAACACACACACACTCTCACACACCAAACTCACAAACACATACACTCTCACACAAACACACACACTCTCACACAAACACACACACTCTCACACAAACACACACACACTCTCACACAAACACACACACTCTCACACAAACACACACACACTCTCACACAAACACACACAAATGCTTCGATTTTGTCAGTTCAGAAAAACAAGAACACACCCTTTTATCCTCAGATGTGAAGAGCAAAACTTCACCGCGGTCTAACTTGAAATTCCGCTTCGACAAACTGAGCCACTCCACGGTAAGTAAACTGTTATGTAATATTGTGTTATTGTGAAGTTTACGGTTACACTGTGTACCAGTTTTACTTCCTTTTCACAATCTTCTGTGTTTCTGAACCGAAGATGATATCCAAAAAATCACGAATTGTTCTTGAAATCTGGCCTAGAAAACAGAATGAAGCAGATTGTTTAGTGAGCTCTGGGTGATAACAGCATGTACAGTAATGCAAAAGTTACCGTACATGTTACTGTTGGTTATATAATGACAATCTGTTAGTTATTGTGGATGTATTGTTGTTGTATTGTAGCTGTTTGTCTACCGATTAAATTCACTTAAAATAATCCCTCCTTTATTCCAGGGTCATTAGGTCAAACAAAAAGCCGCTAGAAGGATATAAGGTATTGTTATGTTGCATATTTATACTTTATATTGTAATTTACAGTTGAAGTAAATGTATTTCAGTTGTACATGTACATTATCTGTGTGCTGTGTGTATTTAACAGTTTTTTTCTGCTGTTTGTTTGTCCAGGCAGTGACTTTGAATGAAGCTTCACAGATCTAAACCAAACGGGACCATTTAACGTTAGACAACACAACACAACAGTTGTTACCGCTGACAACTATATAACCTGAACACTATGTTAAGAACCGAATAGAGAACCATCTCACACACCCGCACAGAATTATGAGGGTTTAGGGACATAGCGTCTTAGTAAAATATGCTGCTTTATCAACAATTTCCTGTAGTTCTTTGTGCTCAAAGTGTTCAAACTTTCCTCGTCTCGCTGTGACCGCTTTCTAGACGGATGCTAAATATTAATACAGCCATTTGAAATACTTGAACAGCACACAGATATTACGTCTTACAAGACAAAACTGCATATTAAACACCCGAAACTGTTCAGACGAGTCTGTTGATGCAGGAATACGGGTCATTTTGAGTTTGTAACACATTGCCCTTCAGTGTAAAGCCTTAATACGCATTACAGAGAGTGTGCTTGAGTTATTAACACTTTACAGTAAGTGTTTCATGTATTGATATAACTGAACACATTAGCTAACATGGCCTTAAAATGAGCAACATGTTTTTACTTTGGTAACGTTTTTTAATGCATGTACAATTGTTCATTTATTGTTCATATTAGTTTATTGTTTGTTTAATATTGTTTGGATTTTAAAATTTTATTCGTAAATGTTGAAATTGAAATTCACTAAGATGCAAAAAAAGTAACAGCTGTACAACTATTGTTCATTGTAAATTCATGTTAACTGAAGTGGTTAGTTAATGTTAACAATCAGAGCCTCGGTGTGAAGTGTTAATGATTCATTCGGCATTTTATTTGTGAGTAACGTGAGTTGGTGTAAATTCATATTTCTGGTGCCATTTTTAGGGGTAACCAAAGAAAGAAAGATACCAGGGTTTATTTGTGTTTAAAAGGGAAAATTGCGTCAACGCGTTTTATTTTTAAAACAAATCAGGTCTGTTTATAGGGACTTCCCTAAAAAAGGAGTTATGAAAGCAACAAACGCAAGTTTCAGTTACCAGAGTTTCAGGTCCTGTTTTGAATCCTGTTCACAGAACCGTGTCTGACATGCAGAACATTTTACTGTACAGCACAGCCTGTCTGCCAGTAAGGTCTTCACAGTCTTTTCTGCATCTGATTGGCTGCTGTCACTAAAGTCGTCAGCGAATGAATTTCAACAAACATGTTACGTTGCTAATCCAAACGATTTGAAATCAACTTTATTTACGTTCCTGGATTTAACGACTCAAGCAGAGACATAAAGCACAAGATACGGTCCTTTTACTTTCAAACCGTCAAAGTTCTGGAGATTTTAAGAATTAATTTCCCCTCGACTGCCAGAACGACACCCACATACGTTTGGAAAAGATTTTGGAAATGTTATTTATTTGCTTATGTGTGTCTCTCTTTTCTCATGAATCTGTTGATGGTAACATTGGGCAGGGCATTAGCCAGGGCAATGCCACTTTAAATATTCCTGTACACTAGTGAAAACTTCTGTTTGATATAAAAGGTGTTGGCATTTATGTTTGTACTGCCATAATTTATTGCTTTTTTTGTTGTTGATGTTACGTAACAATTGCAGAGTAACCAGAAGTCCAACTGAAGGAAGATAATTTAAAAGACAATTTAAAAGATCATGTATATGTATATTTGGTTATGGCATGTGCCATTAAGAATTTATTATAAAATAAAATGTATTTTGTGTCAAAAAAAACAGCCTCTTTATTTTCAGTACTTTTCGTTTGTCCAAGTTTCTATATCATGAAAATCTGTACACAAACTCTATATACACAATTTACATATTCCACACACTGTAATTTACAGTTACAGCAGCACACAGGAAGCCCAGTTTACAGTGTATTAATTCACCTGCATCTCAGTGTGTATCTAAAGCTTAACTGGAAATGGTTGTAGTTTGGTTTGCTGTGTAACCTTCAACCACAGGTGTGTTGCCATGGAGACAAGAGATGAACTGGGACCCAGAAGAATTGTGGGTCATTTGAAATGAAGTGAGGAGTAGATGGTGGGCTGGGGCGCTTGTCTGGGTGGGTGATTTGGGGGATTTGCATCATTTAAAGCCACTTCAGCATAAACCACCTGCATTAACAACAACAACAACAACACACACACACACATTCATTGATTAAACAAGCCAGACACATCAGAACACAAACAACACTGAGATACTCACTTCCTGTTTCAGTTTCACTCGTGCTACTACAAGAGAACAAAAGAGAACAAAAAATTGTTTACACAAACATAAATCTAGCTACTTAGGAATATTGTGTGTGTGTGTGTGTGTGTGTGTGTGTGTGTGTGTGCGTGCATGCGTCTGTGTGAATACTGCATTATTAACCATAATTGATCATTATTTGGAAGTGTGTGTATGTTACTAAAGTACCAGGGCAATGAAAGGTGGTTCTTACCGGAGGCGCGAGGATGAGGAGGCAGTGGGGGTGCAGATGAACGGTTCTGGGTCAGACACCAAACCAATCCCAGTACAACAGGGAAACACATGAAGGCGCAAAGATAAACCAGCACCCTGTGAGAGAACGTCCTGCCGGATGACTCTGCCGTGGCTGTACAGAACAGAAGGACATGCATTCATTCAGCCATAGGTTGGTGTGTGTGTGTGTGTGTGTGTGTGTGTGTGAATATCTTTCTCTATAGCAATTAGTTTAATGAAGAAGAAAGAAAGATTTTCACCATCAGTCACATTTATATACGTCACATGCCCAGTGCTGCTAATGTTTTGGGACCAGACTATCATGCATTTGTACGCCCCGGCATCTGACTGGTTGACCTTCTGTAGATGGACCAGCAGACGCACGGTTTTGCCTGTTAGGCTGTAATTGGACAGTTTAGTTCGTGGGGAGGAAACGAGGGCTGTGAATGTTCGGCTCTGCTGGTTCTGGAAAGCCCACCCTCCGGTCCAGTTGTCCCCGCAGTGCTCCACGTCACAGCTCATCTCAACACTGCCCCCTTCTGGCACATGCCGTTCACTGCGACTTGCCCGAATAGTTCTGCATAATTCACAGACTGTAACAAAAAAAGCTTAAATCTTTATATCATTTAACACACATGCATCCAACTCGGTTCCCAAGCATGACCCGTAAGAACAGCCCTAAACTATGACATTAAAACAAAGGAGACTTACCTTTAAACGTGCATAAAAACACAACTGTGAAGAAGCACCTTTCGCTTGTTTTCATTTTCATATCTTTCTCATACTTTAAGTCGAAGGTCCTCACGAAGAATCACGAACAGCTTCGCGTTGAAAAGCGTTCCTGGCGTTTAAGGGCCCCTGAAATCTTCGTGCAAAGTCCGTCTCCGTTTATTCCCCCTGAAACGCACTTGCAGTCTGACAAACTTTGTTCTGAGATGTAAGGAAATGAACGATGGAGGAAGGAAATGAAAAAGCACATGGACACCGGAGGGAAAATCTGACCGTGTCCTTCCTGTTGGAACGGGAGCCTCGCAATGAATCCCTGCAGCCTGTTGCGCTTTAAACTCAATGTAATGAAAGTAAAACGAAAGCTTTCGTGCGGATGTTGGCAAACTAACTTTTCTAACTTTTCTAATGTGCAAATTGATTTAACTTCAACTTAATTTTAATTTAATAAAAAAATTGGCAACCCTGAACCATTTTGACTTATTTATTGAGCGACACTCGTGCATTTCATACGAGAAACTAACATGCAGAGAGTTTGGTGCTGTGATTTATTTGTTTGCGTGTTTGATGCAAGGAAGCATCTTGTTGTTCACACAGAAAGGCATGGGATGTTTCACACTGGTCGTCTGAATAATGAAAAGGGTGTATTGGTGTATAATCTGTATTGATCTGGACTATCAACGTTATATCGATGTTTCTCAATGTTGCCACACGGTGGCGCTGTGGGTAAATAGTTTCATTACTGGGGCATAAACGGGCATGTGCGGGCAGTAACGCCGCAGCTGGGGCCGAAAGCCAAGCTCTTAAAACCGGCTCTTCTGTTGCTTAACATAAGTAACTTACTTAATGTCTTTACTAAGAAAAACAATCATGAGAAAAGGTAAAATTAAAAGGCCAAAAGTTTATAGACCAAAGTTTTCCCATAAAACTCAGAAAGTTTCCCTAACGTTGGTATTTGTTTCCTGTTTGTTTGTTTTTTGGGGAACCAAACAATGAAAGTCTTTAGGTATTTTTGTAACCGATATTAACATTCCCACAACGTTTAGTGAAAAACCCCTCAAATTGCTCTCATCCTAAGCAGTGTGGATGGATCTAAGGCACGTTTGTGCTGCTTAAATGTAATAAGCTTTGAAAAAACTCAAATAAATAAATAAGTGAATAAATACACGTGTAAGCGACAAATAAAACCAACATCTTGGCATGCGGAGGAACCTTCAAAACGTTTCTTAGCTGTGCAATTGTAATTTGAGTCTCTGAATCCTAATGGCAACCAGATGTTGAGACTTAGTGGACAATCTCGGGATATGTGTGCTTTTCTGGGAAAACTCACAAGCTGAAATGTTACGCAAGCTCTAGCAAAATCACTTCATCATTCAGCTGAGTCATTTCAACATTAGCTTGAGATCATTCAAGCAAGGAACCTGTCTAAACTGTTTTATCCATTAAAGCTCATTAACACGCATTAACATCAAGTTCCTCCGCACAGGTCTGTTAAAAACCTTAATCTTCAGTTGCTTTGCTGTTAAAGCGGCCATAACTTTTTTCATAAACCAAAAAATCAATAATTGAGGAAATACATAACAGTTATGTTTCAAAATGGCTTCCTTACCCTGTTTCACAGTAAGTTTATAATAATATTTATCACTTCTGTAGGGTCTGATTTCTCAGGAAATATCAGTTTGGCTTTTTACTTTTAATTTAAAGAAAAGTACGTAAAGTAACCTGCAATTTTATGTTTTGGACAGAGATGGTGGTAGAGAGGCAAACGCTACAGATTACAGCTGCTCACCCTCAGCAAATATGCAGATTTAAGCCTGCGCTGGCATCCCACATGCCTCAAATCAGATAAAGTTAAAGGAAACCCTCACAGCCCGAGGCAAACAATAGTGAAAAATGATGTTTTGACTGAACCAGCAACAGTAACTTATTTCATATTTCTGATGTACACATCGAGATTGGAAAAATACAAAAGTGCCTTTGCAGACAAAGCAATGAAAAAGCTGAAGCTCAGAGCCGTTCACAAATGAAAAGTAAGCTTGATTAAATCTGAACACCGCAGCCCAGAGACTTGATGTCTGCTTTCAAAGTTTCTTGGCAGCACATATTGGTCCACGATCGGGTAACAGTGTGGGCATGTATTTAGCCCTCAGTAAGGCTTCAACAAGTCTTTATTCTGCCTGTACAGGGTCTTCTGAGGTTTCTAGGTCCGATGCAGCAAAAGTATTTCAGAAATGACACAGATATGATGAAGATGATGATGATGACATGGAATGTAAACTGTCTCAGTCTAGCTGTCTAGCAACATCTGTGCGCATCAAACAGGCTTTTCCTCTGAGAACAATTTCAGGTTGTAGGAACGTTTCCCTGACGTTCACATATAGTAAAAAAACAGGTTAAACGTTTTATTTTGAAGTTGTTAGGAATATTGTTATAGGTTTTAAAATCTATAACAAAATGTTATAGATAAATCTATAATAAAATGTTTAAACATTTGTAAAGCTGTAGCATTGTTGATTTAATATTGTAAGATTTAATATATATCGCGCTATAAATAACATTTTGCTAACCAATAACGCGTTTTAAAAAAAACATTGGGAGAACTTTGGGAAAACTCATAGAGAACGTTCTGACATAAATAACTAAACCAGTCTTGCATGACGTCTATACAGAGAGGATGATGTATCTGTTGTGATGTACAATGAGGCCTTTCACCCACAGTCAGTGTCACAGCACAAAAGACTCTATTGTGATACTGAGACTTAAACAAAAGACATCAGGCCTGCGGGTGACGATGTTGCTTGACTTATGCAACGACCAGAGTCACTGTGCAGCGCAAACGCTCACATTTACCGCAGTGACGCTGTGTGATCGGCCTGACGTCAAGTGTAATGTGAGAGTAAGGTGTAACTCAGCCCTGTAATTATAACTTATTATGTCATATGATTAACCTCAAGTTATTATAGACATTGTGTTTCTGTGAAAAGATATGTACGTGTGTGTGTGTGTATACATATAATAGCTAAAGTTTTCTTAACAGTTTTCAAAGTTTTTAAGTGTTCTTGTTGTGTTTTAATGTTATATATCATATTTCAAAATTGTTTTAAAAAGTTTAACATTAACAGCATTATACACACACACACACACACACACACACGATTCAATTGTGTTTATGGGTCAAATGTGCACCATGACTATAGATCAGGATTGATTCATTTTAAACTTGATCACATCACATTGTCTGTGCTTTTGAACTCATATCAGTACAGTACAGCTCAACACCAGTGAACGACTGTCTTATCATATTTTTCACCTAAAGCCTAATTCATTTCCGTCCTTATCTAATGTCAGAGCAATAAGTGATATGAGAGCCAGTACATTTACATTTAATGGTTTAAAATGGCGGGTAAGAAACAAAGTTCAGATGAGTTTATAACCTGATAAACTGACCTGTCATCTATCGTATAAGCGCTTACATCATTGTATCCTAGTACACAAAGTGTTCAAAATCAGTTATTCATTATGAACATGCACAGTGTTTTGTAATGACAAAGGCTAAAGCTGTATTTGTTTTAGCTTGTTAAATAAAGTTTGGTCAATGTTTGTGTACTGATGATTAACTTGCTTACATTTATTTGCATACTGAATCGTGACTTTTCACTTATGCGTTATTAAATTAACCAAGCTTGTAAAGGAAAATCTTTAGCATTTAGTGGCTTGTACTTTCACAGAATGGTTTGCTTGTCCTCTGAAGAGAAAGAGGACGAGAAAATAACATTCACAGACTGTTTGCTCATGACTGCTGTTTCCTCATTGGTCAATGTTAGTTTAGATAAAACAACTGTTTTGATTATTTTGGGTATGACAGTAAGCCAAAGGAGAAAACATCAAGTCTATGTAGTATGTTAATAAGCAACAAGCTTGTATGAAATTTAATAAAATCAGATTTTGCTCCTGTGATGTGTCTTAGATCTGAGAGATCTGAATAATGTATGTTTTTGCTCAGACACCAAAGCTAGCAAATACAATTTGCTAAAAGATTTTAATACGAACAAACATTTCTCATCACACCATTAAAAAAAAATCTGGGCTTTCTTTGTGTTAAAGAAATGTGTTATATTTTCCATTGAGAATTTTAGGAGAAACTGCAAAGTTGCAAAGTTGAAGCTGCTGCGTCACACTAACAACTGAGGTAAAAAAAAAAAAGACATTTTGAGCTATGAAAGAACAAACCTTTGAGCAATCCAATTTGTTTTTTCTCCTGGAAAGTGATGGAGTGAAAGCTTAGCCGTTAAGTAGACCTTTTTAGAGCTTTTGTGAAGAAAAGATGAGGGGGTTTGTCTCTGAGATTAGAGTCTCCTAGAATTTCAAAGAGTTGGAACTTGGCTATAATTCAGAGCTGCTATAAGGACATATGAATGTCCTCTGTGTGAGACAGGCCTGTAAGACTCATGTTAAGAGCCCTGCCTCAACCACAACAGACTGAACTCATCTGTTTCTTTGAGTGGGAAACCAAATCAAGCATGAAGTCTTGTGTCCTCATGCCGAAAACAGCTGCTCATGATTATCCTTAGCTAATGGATGACAACACAGATTTAAGGTTCGGTTGTATGAACACAGAGTGTCCGACCTGAAACATGGGTGTGTTTCTTGCAAACAAACAATGGTTCTCCAAACTTTACACAAGGAGAACGTCATTAACCCGTCATCTGTTATGACTAAACGCATGACTGAACAACACTGGCTTAACTTTCCAAAGTTTAATGCCGTTTCAAAAAGAGAACAGAACAGATGATGTCTTAATGTGTAGCTTTGAAAACACACAAAACAACACTAATATACGATTATCATTTATTAGAGTATAATTTTGTACAAATATAAAACATTCTTCACATGATGAATATTAATCATTTTTATCTAAATATTATTTCACCTCCTAAGAACTTTTAAAAGTGCAAAATTTCAGAGCAATGCCAACATCTGTGATGAAAATACAAAGTGAGATAAAATCAGGTTTCTCAGTGACAGTGAGTGATGTGTATTTTGTTGATCGTGTTAGGGTTCAATATTAGAAAAATACATTTTAGAAATATTAAAAGCCTGTTAAACTGGCCAATTAATGTAAAACATATACCAAAATACTCCTGGTTTTATTGCCTTTAGTAACAAGAGTCTACTGTAAATCATTCTATGGTTCAATTACATAATACCCTAAAATGACAATACTGTCAGCTACAAAGTTTGATGAGTTGTTCACGAGTGTATGAGGGACTAGAAACGTACTTTTCCAGAACAGAGCACACAAAACACAAAAAAGTGACCTCCTGTGTGGACATTTTGTAATGCACAAAAAAAATCGTTACTTTGGTTTGCAGCAGAACGAACATTTGTCCACTTCTCAAAACAAGAACATACTAAAAAAAATCAGATCATATGATCTGACTGTAGGATCTAAAGTGCATGGGGCCGTACAATATAGTTTGTGTTTTGTAATGCAATGAAAGTAATGGACATTTAAATAATATGTGCAAGAACAACGCAAGTTTGATTTGTAAAAAATAAAATCTTGTGTGGTTGGAATAAGGCACAGATGTTTGTTTAATTATGCCATCTCTGGCTCATAAGATCACACCTGTAACATCACAGGTAAGTATATCGTTGGCTTTGGTCTGTCCTATCTGTCTATGAAACTGTCCTTGCTTGTGTGTCTTCCAGCAATGCATGTTTGGCCCTAGAGTTATGCTCTTTATACTTGGCATTTGGGTAAAAACAGTTCTGGACAATGGGGTGATGACAGTGTTGGACAAGTTAAGCTCTTGTAGTGAGGCAAGTCCACTGAAAACATCTGGACTCAATGTCTTGAGTTGGTTGTTGTTTGAAAGATCTAAGACTTGTAGGTTCCTCAGGCCCCTGAAGGCACCTGGTTGTATCACTGTGAGTTCAGGCATGCTGCTGATGGACAGGTGGACCAGCTCCGTCAGCGACTCAAAGGCCCCCGTGTCAATGCTGGAAATGAGATTCCCATCCAGGTTTAGATACTGGAGAGGAATTCCACTGAGTATCGGAACCTTTCTCAGTCTATTTCCTGCCAGTGTAAGACTCTTGATATAAAGCGGATGGTTGGGTGTCTTCCTTGAGATGGAGGAGAGAAGGTTTTTGGACAGGTCCACCATGATCGGTAGGTCCTGTCCCCTGGTGGTGAAGAGATCCAGGCTGAACTCCTTGAATCGGTTTTCACTGAGGTCCACCTCAACCAGAGGGAGACCAGTAAAGCAGCCATCGCTGAGACTGTCAAGAGCGTTCTTGCTCAGGTCCAACGTCTCCAGGTAGCGAAGCTTAAGGAATGCTTTGGGATCTATGTAACCTATGAGGTTGTTGCTTAGGTCCAGGCTAACCAAGGTGGTGTAACCTGGTCCTGAGAGCATGGAGTCTGTGATGGAGGTGATGGAGTTTAGGGAGAGGTCCAGATGGGAGGTGTCCAGAGGAATGGGAACCGGAGCGATTCCAGGGCCGATTCCGCTGCAGTCCACCTTGGTCAGACTGAAACTGTCGAAGAGGCCATAGCTGTCCACCTCACATCGACATTGAGGATGACAGTTCTTCACCCCTCCCACAACGGCCAGACCAATCACAGAGAAGATGAGACACGACAACGTTGCCATGGTGAGCTATGAACAAGAAACACAAACAGAGGCACGATGAAACATCTGTAGTTTTATAAACAATCACAATAGAGGAATTTAAACCATGAACAAAAGCAACACTAACAATCACAGTCAAGGAATTTAAAGCATGTACAGTAGCAACAATAACAATTAATCACAATCGAAGAATTGATGGCGTAGCAATAAAACTCAATTGCATAAACGCTCTTTAATGTGAGAAATGTGATTATAACATGAATAACACAAAGATCAATCCCATGACATTTATTTAGTGTGATTAAGGGGCTTGCACATTGCATGTTATTATAAAACACTGCATGCATGTACATGCTTATTAATATTAACCATTTGCAATGATTTTTCAGGAATCACAACACCAAAAATGCATATTTATCTCCAGTATAACTTGGACTGCATGGACTGCACCATTAAATGAAGATTTGAAGACGTCAACATTCAAGGTGAGAAGTTTTGCTTCAGAACTGTTAGCATTAAGTAGCAAATTGCTACTCAATTTAAAGGATTTTCTTTAAACGCCGCAGTTGGTTAGACAAACAGGCCGTCCCACCCAAACCTGTGTCACTGGTTAAACCAATATCACTGTGTGCTTAGGATGCATAAAAACTATGTTTCGAAAGTGCTACAGTGTTTACAATGCAATTGCTAGGCAAGTCAACATAAGAATGGCTTAATATTTGTATATCCACTACCCACCTACTTCAAACTGGGTGAACAAACTATTTCAACTGAAAAACAATTCTGCACTTTTAATACATTTAATATTGAGTGCTAACTATTTTAAACAAGCACTAAACAACTAAACAACTCTTTTCATGGCAAATGACAAATCACTTTATTTGCATGTTCTTATTTAATAACATATTGAAAAGGAAAACAGGAGAGATTGCTTTGTTGCTTTTAACTATAAATTCAAATTATTAATGCTTATCACATATCTAGTTTTTAATATTAAACGTTATGCATAAAATGTCATTTCATAATCCCTTTATGTTACTAAAGAAATGACCATAAAGGGAAAAACAATCAGACAAATGAAAATATCTTGCTCACATGCTGTCATAAATCTCACAGAAGAAGGTTTATAAATCCACTGTTGCTCTCGTCTTCTGTTACTGAACCACCCAGCCATGCGCTGTTTGTTGAACTACATGACCTGAACTTGGCCCCAGTGCTGTTTAAGAGAGCAAATAATGACTCTGAATTTGGGCACAGGTTATCCTGACTAACAAACAGGCTAATACAGAAGCAACTGGTCAAGGATTTATCAATATTAGATAACAAAAAACTGAAAGAAAAAAGTCTGATAGAAAAGCTCTTTAAAAAAAGACTCTTTCCTGTCTTTATTTAATGATGTCCCACCTGTTACCTTTGTGCGAGTAACAAACCAGAATTTAAGTTGTCAGGTATTGGCAGGTATTTAGCGACAGTTACACAACGATTGCATAATAGGGCAGGTGCAATAAAAACAATGACTACTGCAGAATGACTTTCATTAAGTTGCATTTTCCTTTTCTGAAATTACTAACTTAAACAAATATCCTTTTTTTAACACATGCAAAAAGCGTGGCTTTGTGTGGCTCAAAGTGTCTGATGCATTTGTTTAAACAGTGTTATTTCCCAATCTTGACTTGTTGTTTCAGATATAAGGTTCCCTTTAGAGAGAGAGGGAGGGAGAGGAAGAGAGAGAGAAAGAGAGAGAGGAAGAGAAAGCACATGTCCATGTGTTCTTCAAATAAACAATATACTGAGGTCAGTGTGTGTTCCACCCGACTCAGACATTTGCTCATTTAAAGAAAAAACACCCAGGCTGTTAACATATAAGGTTTGTAAAATCATTTTTAAACCAAACAGCCATCTTTACCCACCAGTTACGTGTTTTATTATGTTTTTCATGGAATTTGTGACATGCAAATGAAATTTAAAGATCTATTCTTGCTTGTTTCTGAGCTTGTAAGCGACAACAGACAGACATCAGTTACAGAGGTTGTAACCCCTCCAGGTGTTGTTTACTGCCCACAGTAAAACCAAAATGCCTGGATTGTAAATGGAATGTATTTGAAGAGCAGTCACTGTCCCTGGTTAACAGCTACATATTCACACGTCCATCTATCCCACAAATGTGACAAATTACCCATAACCCCCTGCAAACCTGCCCTGTTAAACCACAGGAAGTCTGAAGGACTGATCTGAAAACACTCAAGCTTGGGTTTGTTATATTTACAGTAAATTAAGTTACAGTATCTGCATGAGCGGAAACGATTTAGGATCAGAATGCGGAATAACTGACATTGTAACTTTCTAATGAAACGCCGCATGAGAACTAAAGTTTGTTCTTAAGCAATTTAATTAGCAGACAGCAGACATTATAATCCAATAAAACTGAAGAATGCAGTACTTTAAAGGAGAGTCCAATTCAATAGGAGCTTGAGGCACAGTTTTCGACAGCTCAGTAAAAACAACAACTTTTGTAAGTCTTGCTTGATGCCACACATACATTTTGTGACGCCAATTTCAAAGCCACACAAAGTTGGCCCAGTAACTTTTGAATGACATGTTAGAGACTTGGACAAAAGCATTTAACAAAAGGCATGACATGATTTAGTGCCACCCAAAATAATTTGAACAGTCCATTATCTTAATCAAATAATCTACTGTTATCATATTAACTGCAATCCAAACATTCATGATCTGCAGAACAAATGGTTATATGTCAAACAATATATGATTTTCAACTTTTTAACAGATTGATATGCAGCAAAATATTTCTCATCTTTATAAAAACCTGAGAATCTCACAATGATTTAAAATATAATCCAAAACTGTAGTTTTCTTTATTCATAAAAACTCACTTTTTAGGTACAATTTTAAAAGAGGCTTCATCTTTCAACTGAACATTTGGGGTGCGTCTCAAAAGCTAGTGAACTTCCTACCTAGACAGCATTCAGGGTATGACAGGGGCTAACATTCAATGGCCGAAGATGTTGTTTGGGTAGGCAGCTAACTACGGTTTTTAAAAAGCCCAACAAAATCCGTGCTTTGACCCACATCGCAGTTTAAAAAAAACACAATCGCGAAAACTTTAACAAACATCACCGGGTCACGGCACCAAAACCCGCATCTGAACACCTCAACTAAACTTACTGCACACGTTACTTCTCCGTTACGCCAACATAATATGCAAAATAATAGAGATGCAAAAGTATGACCACACGGTTTATCAGACTGAACGAACAACTACAAACACTTAAAGTAAAGCCCAAACAAAACTTTCAACGTTTCGTAAAACTCACCATGTGCAGCGACTCGACTTTAAGAGGCTGACACGTCTATAGAGGTTTTACTTTTCCAGGCCAACATCGGAAAAGTCTTCAGATGTAGTCATTGTCATATCTTAAGCTTTTTGTAGCGGGGCACAGGCGCACATCTGCGGTATTTGTTTGGGTTGCGACTTTGTATCTGGTCGATCAATCGGAAACGAGCTCGGCAGTGAAGATGAAGCGACGAAACGCCACCGCGCCGCACGCACGCAGCGTTCCGCGTACCGCTGATAATGTTCCGCGCCCACAAACGTCTGGACGCGTTCACTTCTCAAACATCTCCCTCTTGTGGACAGTGCAAAAACCTCTACATTTCTTATGCATTCTTATACATTTCTTACATTTCTCTCTTTTAATGAGTCAAACGTGCAAACTAACTGATTGGTTTAATTTGTTATTGACGTTTCCAACTGTGCGCAACGGGTAGCGCGCAAAGGCTGTGGGTTCGAGGTGACACAAGCAATGATGAAATGTATAAGTTTAAAGCGTCTGCCAAATGCATAAACGTACATTGATAGTAACTAACTTCGTTTATGACCTGTTATGTCTATAATGTTATGTTATCAAGGCGACTGGAGATAAACTGTGTAAATGTGTTGAATTTGAGGAATGAAAGACGTACAGGTTTACTTCAAAAATTGATTTATTTGATTTCAATAAAATAACAACATAATTAGTTTTGTTTCTATACATTACATGAATGCAGGAATAATGTAGAGTAATTTTATCAACATAAAACAACATAGAAACCCATGCTGATCAATAGGTTTTCTTTAGAAGACCAACACACTATATGTTGTTGCTTTTAGAGACTGGTATTAAATTATGTTTAATATTTTCAATGATATTATCCACATACACTTTGGTTTATGGTCGCTGAGCTCACACTCTGTTTCTGTAGGGCAGCGGTGTCAGGATTTAAGGAGCTCAGGGGTTTATTGGATATGGGTCAGCACAAAGGAAGAACTGTTCTCTCTCTCACCCACCCCCCCATACACACACATCTATCCCACCTCTTCTGTAACCTCAAGTCCAAAGACCGCAGGCCCAACTGATGCATTAAGCATCTGAGGAATCACAAAAGTTAAAGAATAAATTAGCTAGTTTAAAGCAAAAAATAAGCTTTGGCATTTTGCTAACAGTGTCTTTAAGGTTTCTAATGAGGGGATGAAAACATTGTGTATGTTCAGAAAGATGTTGAATCAATGTTGGCAAGAACCAAGAATCTTTAGTAACAGAATCATTACAAAATTAGGTTGTTTTGACAGATGTGAACTTTCAACGCATCCAGTTTTAAGATGTTGTTTTATAATTCATTCAGTGTTTTTTCAAACGTTCCCTTAACTACTTAAAAAATAACGTTTTGATTGACATAATTTCCTAAGTTTTATGTCATATCCCCAGGGAAAGGCAAATCCTGATAAAAAAATATGTGTACCTTGAATTCACTGTAAGTCGCTTTGGATAACATTGTCTGCCAGATGAATAAATGAATAAATGTAAATTTATAACGTTAAATTGAGGGAACTTTAGAGAACGTTTGCCAAAGTTCTGCAAACTAAAAAAGTTCCCATGTGACTGGAAAGCGTTTTATAGCTCTATAAATTGATTTTTCTCTGTAATACAGGTTGTGCTAATGCTCCAGGTGAGACCACAGAGCACATCAGACCTGTTCTCAAAGCACAAGGTTTACCTGACGCACGCAAACGTGCGCGAGCTCAGGGGAGCGTCCACAGGAGCGCCCCTCGTTAACTTTAATTATACCCAATACGCCCAATGCAGGTTCAATTGAAACGGGCCTGTCGCACATCCGCACAACAGAAGCCTAATTACACCGCATAAGCGCCCAAGTGTCTCCATGGCGAGATGAAAAGATACAGACCTTTAAACATGAACCCGAAGATCTCAAACTGATGCAGTTTTACTCTTTTTTATCAATATGTTCCGTCCTCGTTGTGCAATCGATATTATTATGGCATGTTATAACGTGTTTGCATTGGATGCTTTGGAATTAAAATATGATTTTATATGATTTCTATTAAAAGCATATCAGGAAAAATGTTTGCAATTTGCAATATGACGATGTTTGTTTGTTTATTGCATTTGTTTGTTTGTTTCATCTACACCCTCCTTCTTGTAACTAGAAAGTAACTAGTTGTGTTCCTGGTAACCTCGTTGAAAGAAGATCTGCAGCGTTAACCCATGTCCACAATCCTCTTATTTTGTCCCTGACCGAGTATGGATTAGATTCATCTGCTGGGCACTTTCACAGGACTAATTGAATGAAGAAAGACCTAGGCCCTTCTTTTCCTGAAGAGTGTTTAGATATACACTATACAGGTATTTAACTGTATCGTTTATTGCATTGTAAAATGGTTTTATTTATTGTTAAGTTCTTTAAAGACGTCGGGAACTGCGGTGTGACGAAAATAAGGTAACATTGAACTCAAACCGACGGTGATCAGAAATATTTATAACAGTGAAGACGGAAAAAGTTACTGAACGTTAGGTGTGAATCGTGAAGACGCACAAAGACACCTGGATTGATGACTGCAGGCATTAAGTAGCTCTCCAGGGTGCTGAAGTTGAACTCTCAACTCCACCGACGAGCCTCATCAGACTGTTGTTTGTGAACTGAAGGAACCGGATTCACTCCCATTTATTGACGCTACAGAAGGATAAATATGTGATAAACATCGTGAAAGATGCCCGTGTAACTCCAGGGATATTACGCGCAACCGCTGAATCCAGCTCGCCAAAGAAACACTCTGGGAAAACTTCTGGGAAAAGAAGTTACGTGCATCAGGAGACCAAAATAAAAAATGGTAAGTTTGCATTAAATATAACACCAAATTATTTTTCGTAATTCGTTTAAATAGTTTGTAAACTGGCACATAATATAGGCCTACATTAATACTGAAACTATTAATGCTATTCCAGTTCTTAAACAAGTTAATATATAGTAAACAAATAAAATATTGCCTTTAAACGATTATATGACTTTAAATAACTTATTTTTGTAGTTTCCAGGGGTCTCTATGTAACATCCATCTCCCATAACGGCTTCTAAAGGAAGACAATGCAACATTTTAACCTCCCATTCGGGGGTCCTTTATTGGAGTTATCCAGTTACCACTGTTGCCCCATCCCCAGGAGCAGACATAGCCTCTCAACACTCCCATTTTACAGCATTAGACTCTGGATTATTCTTGGCGTCTTGGCGTTTCCGTGTTGTGTCCAATGTCAGATTTTTAAAGTGGGGGTCTTGGGGCCTTGGAACTGTGACCCTTATTATTCCAAAGCGTTACCTGCTGTTGCGTCCAGACTGGCTGTTGGTCGCATAAACAAGGATTTCAGTTTAGACCTGGGGTGCACGATGGACTTCGTCATTCTTCAAGAAGCCTGCGAGACCTCCAAAGCATTGACGTCATTTATACAATATGAGAACGTAGCGGATGCTTTCGTAGGTCCAACAAATCCGGGATACTGCAACCCAGCGTCGCTCATGGGCAAGAACTGGGACAAAGCTGTGTTTTCGTGGGCGTGCGTTAACTTCGAGTTAGACCGGGTCCAGGGCTACCCAACTTTTGCGCGCACTTTACCCTCCCCAGCGCGCGTGCTGTTCAGCGTGCTGAAGTACTTCAGATGGGCAAATGTAGCCATCGTGTCTTCTAATGAGGATATATGGATTGACACGGCTGCCAAACTGGCCAATGCTCTGAGAAACCAGGGGCTTCCTGTGGGCGTCGTTGCGTCAATGGGGAATAACGACACCATGATGGAGAACACTTTGTTGAGCATCCAAAACGCAGGGCAGATAAAAGGTAAAGTTTGTAAGTTTTTTAACTTTAGAAATTTATCATCTTCTTGTGTCACTTTTATGACTTAACGTCAGTGGAACATTTATTTAACATGTACGGTTCAGATTTGAAAAAGTTTGAGTAAATATTAATCCAAAATCTGGACAAGAAACGGGACAGTTTAAATCTTTTTAGGTAACATTTTGAAAGTTTCTGTAACTTAATGGAAACGTTATGGAACATTGTTACAACCTGAAAATGCTAACTGGGTGGTATAGATTTAAAACCCTTTTATATTGCATCGTCCTATATAAAGTTATTTCATATATGTTCCAGTCATCATTATGTGCATGCACTCGGCGCTGACTGGTGGAGAGCAGCAAGTCTCTTTCCTGACTAAGGCTTCAGATATGGGGCTAACAAATGGACGCTACGTGTTCATACCGTACGACACGCTCCTGTACAGCCTGCCGTACACCAACACCACCTATTTTCCTCTGCAAAACAACACCAAACTACGCAAAGCTTATGATGCAGTTCTCACCATCACCGTCGAGTCGGAGCTACTGTCTTTTAACGAAGCGTTTAATATGGCCAAAAGACTGGGAGAGCTTACGGTTTCACAAGAGCCACAGCAGGTGTGCAAAGCATCTGAAATCATTCATAAATGTCATATTCGCACACAAGTGTTATGATGTCTTTCTAAGAACTGATATGAGCTTTAATTCAGAACTTATGTGATTAATCACGTTTGCTCAATTCCAGGTCTCTCCACTCTTTGGTACCATCTACAACAGCTTGTACCTGGTTGCCAAGGCCATGCACAATGCCAGACGGGCAGGTAAGTGGCTCTCTGGGACCAACCTGGCCTTCTTCACAAAAAACATCACATTTACTGGGTTCAACCAGAACATTCGGATAGACACGCAAGGAAACGGGCAGACAGGCTTTGTGATCCTGGACACCGATGGCTGGGGAGCTCAGCTGTACAGATGCTTTCAAGTGGATCTGAGTTCAGACATGGTCTTATTTGCCGGCACGCCCATTAATTTCCCAGGAGGCTCACCCCCATCGTCCGATTCCAGCTGCTGGTTTGAACCCAATGCTATCTGCACAGGAGGTACAACACACTTCACTCTTTAGCTCTCAATGAGAAACAGCATAAATCTACATGTATATATTTTAGCTGTGTTCTAATTGACACTTTAAGCTGCTTGCATCCTCGGCTAACTTATAATTGAATGAATAATTTTGACACACGCTCACACATATACACGTATATAATGTATATATGTATATATTGTATATATGTATAGTTGTGTGTTTGTGTTTATATAGGTTTTAATTTTAATAATTGTTTTGTCTTCTAGGTGTGGAAATAATTTATGTTATCATAGCATTAGCGGTTGTGTTAATTTTAGTTCTCGGTTCTGTTGGCCTAACTCTATTAATAAGGTAAATATACTTTATTCTATGAGCTTTTGTTTAACTTGCCATATTTAAGAATATTGCCTGTTTCTTGTGTTTGATCTTGACTGTTTTTGTAGGAGACGAATTCAACAAATCCAGCTATTTAAGGGGCCCAACAGGATCTTACTAACTCTTGAGGACCTAACTTTCATCAACCCTCAGCTGAGCAGGAGGGTCTGTCTCTCACCTGTCTTTAAGCCTGAAAACTTTGTTCGGTGTTTTATATTTAATACGTGATTGTGATTTGCTTACAGAAAATCACGCTGGAGGATCTCAGTGACTCGAAAAGTTACATTGAGGAGAAAAGCACAGGCGATCGCTCTCGGTCTGTGAACAGCATGGCAACAGCAACGCACGAAACCTCCAACGTGGCCGTTTATGAGGTGACTGTATATATTATGAAAATCAATTTGCGTTTCAAGGAGCTGCGGTTGTAACTCATCTTCGCTCCTGCAGGGGGACTGGGTGTGGCTCAAAAAGTTTAAAGAGGGACATTTCAAGGAGGTCAAACAAAGCACAACTAAGATATTTACCAAGGTATTGGTCTGAAACTAAACATTAGCAGGGTGGTGTGAGTTTTGATTGACATAATCCTTATCCTGTTTTTAGATGAAGGACCTTCGAAATGAGAACGTCAATCCGTTTTTGGGGTTCTTCACGGACTGTGAGATGTTTGCCATCGTGACTGAACACTGTTCTCGAGGGAGCCTGCATGACCTCCTACGAAATGAAGATGTGAAACTGGACTGGATGTTTAAATCTTCTTTACTTTTAGATCTTATTAAGGTACATCTAACGGCTGGTGATTATTTTTATTATATAATGTTGATGCACATTGTGACAGTGTGAATTTTTACTAGGTCCACAGCTAACAATTTTAGGTTGTAAGAACTTTTCCCTAACGTTTACATTGAGTGACTTAAAGTGTTGAAGGTTCTAGGAACTTTACAATGTCCATATTTTAAAGGCTGTATTAACATTATCGATTGATTTAAAATAATATTACGCTAGCTTTTAACAATTCTGTAATGTTTTAAAATGTTCCTCTAACAATTTAAAGGGGACCTAGAGTCAAATGTTATTTCTTGTCTTGTCAGAAAACAGCAGTTTATCTCATTAAGAACAATTTCTAGACATTTTGAACCACTCCATTAAATATATACATTTAATTTATGTTTTAATAATGTATGTCTCAATCTGTAAAACTGCCCCTTATTATGTCTTAAGTGTCTCGCGCATAATATATATAGACCCCACCAAGCCCCGCCCCCGCTACGTCATTGCGCAGCGACGTGCTGACGTTGCAGACAAAATGGCGACTCGCGTGCACAGGTGTGTTGCTCTCTTCGGCTGTACGCGGTGTGCAAACCCGACAAAAGAAATGGTTTATTTTAAACCGGATCCCACGACATTTAGTCGCGGATTATTACTTTTGTCCGCTGATTGTACATCGGACAGTTTTACAGACCTGCCGCATCTGTATTTGCGCAGAATGGGTGCAGAAACGCGCATTAATACCCCCACCATAAAATCGTTTAAAGAGGTTTTTAGGTTCTTCTGAGGCATTACAGATTCAACCAAACTGCTTTTCTCTCTGTCACAACACAGAACAAGCATCAGTCCTCCGTTCAACCCCTATGGGTCGCCTTTAAGAATAACATTTATGACATATGATGCATAACATTTAAAAGCATTTTACTAACATCACTGCGTCTTGATAACTTTGAGAGAATGTGATTATGATGAATTGTTAAACCTCCTTGCACAGTTTATACATAATTATACAGTATAGGTCTGTTTTTGTTGTCATGGTAACGATGTTTTTTGGTAACCCATCCAACAGGGCATGAAATACCTGCATCACAGGGATTTTCCTCACGGACACCTGAAATCTCGAAATTGTGTCGTAGACGGACGTTTCGTTCTGAAGATTACAGACTATGGTTACAATGAGATCCTTGAGACCCAGAAAGCTCCAAAGGAGAACCCACCTCCAGAAGGCATGGAGTCTGTTGCTGTCTTAGCTACAAAGATAAATCTTAACCTCTAAACGCTAAAACGGATGTTCTTTGTCCATCAGATCTATTCTGGACAGCTCCTGAACTTCTCAGAGATCCTGAAACTTCACGAAAAGGAACCTATAAAGGAGACGTGTACAGTTTTTCAATTATACTTCAGGAAGTCGTGGTCAGAGGAGGTCCCTACTGCATGCTGGGCTTGTCTCCTGAAGGTTGGTCAGATATAGAACGTAAATTATATAACATGTATGTTAAACACTGTGAATTAAACAAAAGATTCTTAGTGTTTGAAATTTACTTGTCTAAAGTGTAGTAAGAATTGTACCATCAAAAATGTGCAGAAGAACATGTCACATTTTCCTCAGAAAATGAAATGTACATGTTTATTCTGATAAACCATAACTATGTGAGTTGGTCATGTATATGTAACATTTCTTCTTCAACAGATGTGTGTTTAATTCCTCCACAGAGATTATAAGGAAGGTTAAAAAACCTCCACCCATGTGCAGACCCACAGTAGCCCCAGATCAAGCTCCACTGGAGTGCATCCAGTTGATGAAGCAGTGCTGGAGTGAACAGCCTGACAGAAGACCCTCTTTTGATGAGATTTTTGATCAGGTGAGCTCTGAGTAACCAGACACACACATTCTTCTACATCATACAGTTGCACTGACAATAATTATTAATGTGATATGGCACAGTATCACACTACGTCAGGAGGTATAAATGCAACTCCAGTGAAAACCAAAATGGCTGACAGAAGCACAGATCAACCACAAGAAGAGATTATTAATAAATAAATAAGATCAGTAAGAACAAACTAATATGTGCAGTATGTCAAATATTATTTTTTATGTAAGTAGACTTTAAATATGTGTGCATTATTTTGGTTTTGATAAATAATATTATACTGATCAGTTTATTGTCCTGAATGTATTTAACGTATGTATGTAACAAGATGTTTCTCTTAAAATGTTTTAAAATGGTGAAAAATAGTTTTATCAGTATATAGTTGTGTTTTCAAATTCTATAATCCTCTAAAACACTGAATAGATCAGGATTTATTATATTGTTTCATATTTAATGATAATGTTTATTATGTTTTTCTGTGCTCAGTTTAAACTCATCAACAAGGGTAAGAAGACCAATATCATTGACTCTATGTTGCGGATGTTGGAGCAGTACTCCTCAAACCTGGAAGACCTGATCAGAGAGAGAACGGAGGAGCTGGAGGTGGAGAAGCAGAGGACAGAGAAGCTTCTGGCTGAAATGCTTCCCCCGTGAGTTTGTGCTGCGTTCATACGGCAACATTTTATTAACCTGTTCATGGCCTCTGGTTTTAATTGGTATATAGGATCATGATGACAGCATGAACAGAATTTTGTCATCCAATCATTGCGCTCCGCTTGTATGAGTGGGTGTAAACCAGGGCTGTGATTGGTTAATAAAAATGTTGTTTCGGGACCAACAAAGAATGTTGATCCAATACGGCAATAAGTTTTGAGATATTTCAATCAAAATGCAGAAGGCATGTTATTGCACACTGTTGCTCCAACAGATAAAAAAATTTGTAACTGTTGGGCTTTTGTAATTTTTATTGGCAGTTCTGTCGCAGAAGCTCTTAAAACTGGTGCTTCTGTGGAACCAGAGTACTTTGATCAGGTCACTCTCTACTTCAGTGACATTGTGGGTTTCACAACCATCTCATCTCTCAGTGATCCGATCGAAGTTGTGGACCTTCTCAATGACCTTTACACTCTGTTTGATGCTGTGCTGGGCAACCATGATGTTTACAAGGTAAGTCTGAATGTCCCAGTAAAAATTCTCCCAGGTTCCACAAAAATGGTCTGACTCTTCTTCATTGTAGGTGGAAACCATTGGAGATGCTTACATGGTGGCTTCAGGGCTGCCGAAGAAGAACGGCAACAAACACGCGGCCGAAATCGCCAACATGTCCCTCAACATCCTCAGCGCCGTGGGCTCCTTCAAGATGCGGCACATGCCGGAAGTTCCAGTCAGGATTCGGATCGGCATTCACTCAGGTTAGTGTTCCCTCAGCCGTTATCATCTGCTCAGTGGATCAAAAAGTTCAAAATGGTCTTTCTTAAGTTTATAAAGGCTAAAGTTACAGATTGTAACTTTTAAATCTAGCTGGCCAGCGTAAGTCAATCCATTTTAAAGGCTGTCAAAGTAACATGAGTTTTATAATAACATTGACAGAACTTGGCCAGAACTTTTTATTTTTGCTGAATATTGTGCTACTTCAGAAACGGCTCATTGGGTCTTCAGTTAAAATTATAGAATGTGTTATAATTCTATATTTCATAAGCTTTATGTTCATCATGGTTTCTGATGATGTTTCTTCTGTGTCCAGGGCCGTGTGTTGCTGGAGTCGTGGGTCTAACTATGCCCAGATACTGCCTTTTTGGAGACACAGTCAACACCGCCTCCCGCATGGAGTCTACAGGGTTGCGTACGTTCCATGTCTCTTCTTTTGTAAAACGACTAACGCAGGTTGTGCTGTTACCAGATTTATCATGAGCTCATGGTATATATCCCCTCAGCTTACAGAATTCACGTGAATATTAGTACAGTTAACATTCTCCGGTCGCTTAACGATGGCTACCAGATAGAAGTTAGAGGAAAGACTGAACTGAAGGTACATCCATGAATGCTTTCATCTATAGATTCTATAATGTTCCATCAAATGCATTGATTTACTCTTATGTTTTTGCGTTTAGGGTAAAGGCATTGAAGAAACATACTGGCTTGTTGGAAAAGCTAATTTCACAAAGCCTTTGCCAAAACCACCAGAGATCAAACCAGGGTGAGATTTTCACAATTGTTCCCCTTAACATTTTATGCAACAGTATAAAAAAAATCAATTTAACCACAAGCAATGTTGTCTTTATATATATAGCTGTACTATTAGATTAGAGCTCTTGGTTTAGAGTTCTCATGTATGAATGGGATGTTATTTATGGATATTTGGGATAATTGGATTTATGCATCAGGGAAGACAATCATGGTTTGAGACCGGAGGACATTGAAGCTTACAAGAGAAGAAAAGCTGAGAAAAAAGCATGAGTCCGTTGCAAGGAGGTAGCAGGACGTGTTGTGATGTGGCTGCTGTTGTTTTGTGTTGGGTTTGTGCAGTGATGGTCATGCATTGTGTTGTGTTGGTTTCTCAGCCAATCACTTTTGTTTGTTTGTTTATTTGTTCTATGTGCATTTTTTTTACACGCATAGCTTCCTTTCCGGTTGTAAGATCCTAAAAAACTTACTTTGTAAAACTCTTTCACTTTTGATTCTCCTCTTTCAGAGACAACTGGCAAGAAATGGTGACGGAGGAAATTAAGACAATATTCCGTAAGGCTAACAGACACACGCACAAACCCAAAATCTGAGAGGACGGGGTGTTAAAAAGACCGAGGAGGAAAACGGATGATGAGTTTTATGGGAGAGACACCAGCAGTGTGTGTCTGTGTGTCGCTGCAGATTACAGACTGCTTTAATGAGATTGCCTGTCGTCTGTGTAATCCAGCTCTGTCCAGCTCAGCACTAAAGCAACAGCGACTGAAGTTGTCAGTGAAAGTGTGTTTTTTATTCCCATGGTCTAATTTTGTCACAGTTTTAGCCACAGAATTCATCCAGTGTGCATCATATACCCTATGTTTCATCACAGGGTTTTTGCATATTGTATTTTTGATACATAAGTTTCACAACAACAATCAATTTATTTTCTTTTTAAAAAATGATGTAGTGATATAATCAGATCTGGTGAAGCTTAATGGACATCTGTTACACAGACCAAATGCAATAATCTAGTAATATTGACTTAAACGCCAAATTAAATGACTTGGGTTAAATGAGAATGATTTTAAAAGTGAGGCCGCTGTTTTTTGTCTGATTAAATGGATTTAAATATTTCAGTCTTTATGCTGAATAAGAAGTTGCTATTTTGCGAGACCGAATGCAATTATTTTGTGAACTCTTTATGCACAATGTTTATACTATGCAGAAGTTTGCTTCATTTTAGCTGTATGTTGCCACACATTTAGTTAACAAAGCAAAACTGATAAACTGCTTTTCGCCTAATACACCTTTCTCCCAATATCTGGATCTGACAAGTTACCGGTTAATGTGTGTTATTTTAAAAATTAAATTGTGCATTTTAAGTTGTAATAAACATATAAACTGTGTTTATATTTTATAGAGTTTGACTGTGTGTTTTTAAAAAATAATGCAAGACCAATGAGCAATTTAGATTAAGAATGAAACCATGTGAATAAATGTCTTGTTTCCTGTTTCACAAAATGCATAAACGGTGCTTTGGGTTGTTAAAGTAAAGTGTGATTTTATCTCCAGCCATTGTCACATTTAAATCAGCATTTGCCCTGTAGTTTCACCTCTTAACACAAGATGTCTCTGTTGTAAAGCTGTTTTACTACGTTAAGCAATAGCTTCTCAAAATCTCTTAGTTTCAGTATTCTAGTAGTATTTTTATGTTTTAGCTTTAGGTTATAATAAATCTGTGCTTTTATGCTGAGCTATGCAACGTTTTCAGATGGTTAGTTACCTTGACAAATGTCTCATCTGCTCATGAATTGTTTTGTTTGTTGTCCCAGCCTGTCCTGATGTTTCCGTCTCACCATGAGAGCCCTTGACTCCAGCCTCTAATCCCACCATTGTGGGCTTCAAAGCTCATGGGCTCATTTAACTTGACGGTTCTACAATTGCTTTCCAGGTCTTTCTGTTAGTTTATGGTACCATAAAAGCAGTGGGGTGGGGAGTTGAGACAACACTTTAAATCCTCAATAGAATTAACATGTTGGTGAAATTCCTCATTGCAGAACACAAAGGAATTTGTCACCCCAGGCCATGCAGAACTAAACTATTAGGAATGCAGAGAAAATGTCCTTTTGATCGCATTTAAAGTCATTGTCATTTATTCATAACAGTGTAGTGTTTGGATTTGTTCATTCATTCATAAGAGAAGCATGAGTTTGAACGTCACACATACGAACATAAAAAGAAAAGAAACTTTTATTGCAGTTTATTGAAAAAAAACAACAGAATGAACGTGAAAGAAAAAATTAGCACATTTTCCCAAAGAAATCCAGATGGCAAATGCTTAGGAAACATGATGAAATATACCGTGACATCTGACAGTTGCACAGGTCTGAAGACAGATTCAAAAACAGCGTTTTTTGGATGTTTTTGTTGGGTGGATGTGAAATCTACTAGCTGAGCTTGAGAAGAACTTGTGCAGAAATGCCTTTTCCCTTTAAACATTAAAGATAAGGCAAAAAAAACTCTACACAGATGTAACAAACTTGGGAAGAAATGTTCTACAAGCCAACTCATACAAGTCACGCTACCACACGCTAAAATCAAAGACGCTACGCTTAATATAAGCATAGTATCTCACTGAAGAATTGATGTGTGCTAAATGATGTCAAACTTTTGGGTAATTTGGTGAAGTTGTATATTTTTACCCAGACATTAAAAACCTGTCTCCTTAACTGATGTTTTGTTGCTGAAATTACAGGGCAGTTTACCATACACAGATTATTCATTAGAATGTGCGTATGAGGTAACAAACACCAAACATTATCATTTTTAAACATCATAAAACAGCTTTCAAATGGATTTTCTTAGCGACTACAATTCATCTCTCATTTTATCACCCTTCGGCCGCACAAGCCTGCCCATGAATAGGATGGAGTTGGTCTTGTTGTCCTTCACAAAGAAGATGAAGGGATGGTCAGCGTAGAAGAGTTTGGGGTTCCTGATCTTCTCGCTGCTGTAGATGCTGGTATCAAAGGGGTTTCCCTCCGTGTCCCACTCCAGAGCAGAAGCGTGGAAGACGTTGGCAAGATAAAGATCCTTCTTGCCAGAAATGTTGGACAGATCTGCCTTAGATTTGTCTACAGCTTCAGTAAGACCAAGTTCCCCGAGATGTTTCTGCAAAGCAACACATCATGTGTTTCATGTATCATCCATAAATGATTGTTTTTCAACCATGAAGCAACATTTAACTATATTCACCTGCAGATCATGGCTAACTTCCATGCTAACTTTAGGCAAGGAGATGGCGACGGCTCTCTCCTGGAGTTTGCTGATCCAGCTGTCCAGCTGTTTGCGTGTGAGCAGTTTCTCCAGCCGCTCCAGAGGCTCCACGTGGTACGGCATGATGAAGATCATGCTGGACTTTTTATGAGCCAAAGGCATGCTAACCACATATAGCTTGTTCTCTGTGTCATCATGGAAACCATAGAGACCTAAAATGTACCGATTGATCAGTTAGATGCTAGTTTTGTTAGTTATGCTAGGTCAATTTTGGATAGATGTTTAAGCGGTTGGTGCCAGATAATAATTTTATGTTGATGATGACGTTAAGAATGTTTACTTAACGTTTGCAGTAAGTAGCAAAAACTTGAAAAATGTTCTAGGAACTTTCCAAACTTCAGTTTTTTAAACATTGTTTTAACGCTCTTGCTTGGTTTAAGAACGTTATTAAATTTTTTTTATAAAAAAAAAATTGGCTGGTGGTTACCTGTGCGGTGCATCATGGGAACAGAGATGGTGTGAGAGCGAGTAACCAGGAAACCTCGGTTGTCAACCATCTTGTGGTGGAATTGTTCGTTCCAGTGAGCTGTGAAAAAAACACGAGCAGATCATTACCACAAACAGTTCAGATGATGTTCTTGGAACTATTACAGTAATAAAGATCAGGAATGCTTACGTTTGAAGTACATGGCATTGACGATCATGGCCCCATCTGTGTTCTTCACATCTTTTGTGATCTCTGGCAGCTTTCCATCCGTTGACTTGGCGGCCCATTCGTTGATGGAGTTGATGGCGCTTCTCTTATCACGGAAGTTGATCTTGGAGTGTTCATAGTTGTAGTGCTTCTTGCTGTTCTTGACAAAGTCATCTGCGAAGCTGACCGAGCTCGGCCCGTAGAGCCTGTTATTGATCTTCCACGTGACATTACGGGCCTTAGGGTCACTCACCTCGCTGAGAAGCTCAGACAGACCCGTGTGCAGATGGTCATCCTTCAGTGAATTAGCTTTCAGGAGGCTCTTTACCTGGGAAGCGGTGGAAGATTTACCGCCCATGGCGACCAAGCCCAGCGATGAGGCCACCACCACAGGAGAGATGAGGATGTTCTCCAGGTTCTTCTCTTTGGCCACGTTGTGGTAGAGGTTGAAGGCTAGGTCAGCACTGGTGTCTGCCATGGAGGTGACGTGGCTGCTGAGCTTCTTGTCTTCACCGGACACGACCACGGCCACGAGGCACAGAGCAATAAATCTGGAAACCCACATGCTTGCTGCGTGTTTGGACAGGAACGTAAAGCTGAGGGAAAAGAACAAAGACAGGAAAATGTGAGTGCACCGATTCAACATTCTTACCAAGGCAAATTTTTGTTGTGTGTGCGTGTCTGTGTTAGAAACAAAAGGCTTCATAATAAAATTGTTTGCCTGATTATGAGTTGTATATCAGTTTGAAATAACTTATAATGATTTTAAATGTTCGCATCCTACATTAGTAAGTTTGCAAGCCATGTTTTCCAGATGTGAATCGCTCAGGATTTTTTTAGATCATACAAAAGCACCGTCACAGACCAGCACTGACTCATCCATCAGGAACGCACTGCTTAGTGTGAAACTTTCGTGCTGTGATTTTCAGCTGTGGCATGTAACAAAATCCCTTACAGCTAAGTTGCTTAAAAATGTTCTGTTATATAACAATTAACAAGTGGTACAAGCTGGTAAATCAGCATTGATTTATCAAGACATATTCTGTTTGTCTTTTTTTTTAGTTTTTGTTGTTTTTTAGTCTTTTGTATGTTGTTTTCTCATCATCTTGGATACCTTGATATGTTTTCATATTCATAGTTGTCAACGATTGCGATTTTCACTCTGAAAGACAAGAGGGGTGCATAAATACAATCTACACAAAATATTGTTTTAAATATATTACAGTAGTTACAAAATCAGTCATTTTATGCTTAGATTCTCCCCTCAAACGTTTGATAACTCCTCTGTTACTTTGGCAAACACACAGAAAAAGAAAGACACGTAGACTCTTCTCATTGGCTAGAAGATCTCAGGGAGAAACTTTTGACCAATCAGAAATGCCACAGTATAGGGCCGTCCGAATTCCAGGGGATGCACTAATATAGTTCTAGCACCAAACCTAAAGCCACACCCAATGGAAAAGGTTTATCACTAAGATTTGTCATTTTGGCTACTTGCATAAGTATTTTCACATACATTTGCATACTTTTTTCATTATCTTGTTTCTTTTGCATAAGATGAAAAACAATTAAAAACAAAAACTCAATGATGCAAAATAATGAACAACGTTTTGGATTAAAGATTAAAGCTTAAAAATAAGGAAGAGAATCGTCTATTCCCGTGCAGGAGTCTTTTCAGCATGCAGAAGAAAGCTTTTTTCAGTAAACACTCATGCAATGAAGTTTCCAAACGTTACCTTCAACAGCTGGAGAGATGTGATCCTCTTCTGATCTCGGATGCTGGTGTTCTGCAGAGCTGTTGCTTCTACAGGCCTTTATACTCCAGGACAGAATCTTCTAGAAGCTGGAGCAGAAATATTCAAATTAGGATCTTTGGCTTTCCTGGGAAGTTGGGAGAGACCTCCCCCTGTATCCAATGACAAAAGATCTGAGGATGTTTCAGTTCTGCTTGGTCCTAAAGCCTCCAAAATCTGCTGCAACAACCAGCTAATCTCTGCAGTCAAACTGCAGTTTTAGTCATAAAAAGTGTGAAAATTCTTTATATGGGTATAAAGTGAGAAATTGTGGGTTGATACTGTAGGTTAAACTTTACTGTAGTACTAGTTAACATTAGTTAATGCATTTGTTAAGAGGAACTAATAATGAACAACACTTTCCTAATCTCATGTAAATTACAGCATTTACTGGTATATTTTGAAAACTGGTAACATTTGTTAATCCACAATGAACAAACATGAGTAAATGCACTGGCACTAACAAACTTTTACAAAGAGCAATACGTGTTTAAAAATCATTACTCCTCTTTCTTAGTCTTTCTTACTCCTTTTCTTAGTTAGCTAAAGCATTTTTCTGATGTAAACAAGCACAACTTTATTTTAAAGTGAAACTGTAATGTCTTGTTCTCTATACATTCTTGTCTCAGATGTTTGCTGAGCTGGCAAAGTTGTGCAGAACAAAATGTTCATTTTATCTTAGAAAAGCCCTGGAACAGTGTGTGTGTTTTCTAACAGACACATTATATATAAAAGCATTTATCTTTACACCGTACAATAAGTATTTGTTATATATTAGAACGTTATTTGTGTTTATATGAACGTTTCTTCAGGGTTGTGTATTGGGGGAGTAAAGACACGCTTTTCTGTAGTGCTCCTCACCAACCCCCTCCAGCCCAGAATCTGCCACGTCAGATGGTGAATTCTTCTCCAGCTGTAAAGTCCTGCATTTGTCTGATTCCCAGGTGGGAAACTGTCTCCAAACAAATGCATTGGGACATGTCTCACACTTTAATGTAAAGGACACTTTCACACGTGCTCATGGACCCTCTGCACACAGCAGTCATTGAGTTACAGGCCGAGCACAGGACTATAGATGGACACTTCAGACGTGTGTGATGTAAGATGTGAGCAAAAGTCCTTCTGATGTAACTCTGGGCTGTATTGCACATGCATTTGGTTTCTTATCAAAGATGCGACAAAAGACACTATAGTTTTTGTTAACTTCCTGTGCAACAGCTTATTAATCCTTTAATTGTTGTTTTTAAGAAAACATGATTTCTCAAGTGTGTAAAGAATATAACCAGGGTCCTGTGATGCACCTTGGGTTGGTATCCTTATAATTTAGACTAATTTTAAATTCACTAAACGATTTAGTCTTTGTCGTGATTTAATAGAGGAGAAACTATTTTTCAGCTGATGCAGAAAAACCCCCTTGTGGCCCGTGACTGTTACCCGCATTAACACCCGGAATGATAAAGAATAATTACAGGCGACCTCGGTCACATAATATATATATTTATAATGTATTGTAATATATTTAACTAACCGAGGGCGCAACGATTAATTCTCAACGCGTTAATCCCAAAACATCACTTGCTATCTTTTAGTTTAAAGGTAATTATTTGAATAACTTTGTCCTTGAATAAGAAGTTAAAGTTGTAAAACTTATTCATTTCAAACTTATTTTTCCTGCCTGTCCCGCATTAACCACCAGATGGCGATAAAAGAAACCAGTTGTGTCGCCCAGCCTCGTTATGCACAGAAATAAGTGTTTTATTAAAGGATTTTGTGTCTTTATTTTATCTGACTGAACGAAACGACACGTTATTATGTGGTTTCATTATATTACACGGCATTTATCAGATAAGTAAAAGCGCATGCGTGCGTATCTGTTAAAATGGTTTCACTTTAAATGTAATTGCATACATTTGTATTGCATGCATACATGTTGCATTTGTAAAAACATGCGTAGCTTTTCGTTTAAATGAAAAACTAAGCAATAAACAAAAAGCATGTCACACTAAACTATGCATTTCGTCGCTTCTTTAACAGCTTATAATCGCAAACGTACATTTGTACTCACGTAATAACAGAAATATTTAGGAATATAATAATTTTTGGTTTGCTAAATAACTTGGATGGTGAATAATTTCTATCTAGTGTTAAAAAACAGCGGAGAGCACAATACGACGGAGCACCACATAGCCCCGCCCAGCGATCCATCCACCCCGCCCATAACGCGGTCCGACCGGCTTCTGCTGTCTCACACCGCCGCCTGTCCAGGTGCTCCGCTCCGCTGTCAACACAAAGAGCGCAAGCTTATTTTTAGCCATTTTAAAACTTGCACATCTCTCCTCGAGCTTATCTGCTGTCTGTGGGTCGCGGTGTGACTTGTTTGGAGAGGTTTTGGGATACCTGTCCCGTTAGGCGCGGAGGAAACGCAAACTTCACCTGCGGATAAACTGGGAGGAAACGCGCGTGCACACGGTAAGAGGAACCGTGTTTTTGGGCTTTTTAATGGCTCCCCGGATTGTTTTTAGGGCATTAAAGGCTGTGTGTGTGTTATTACTGTAAGGACTTTGGTTTATTGCAGTTGTGTACATCGGAGGGTCTAGATTTCGGCGTTAATCCTGCATGTTTCACGTTGTGCGTAAAATGCACCGTGTGCATAACATAGCGGATTACATGTAAGTATTATGTATCATATACATGTATCATATGTAATATAGAAGTTGTATAGACTGATGTACGTTTATGTTGTATGGAAAAGTTATTGTTTGAAATGGCACCCGGTCTGTTGTCACCTGGTGACATGAGTCCATCTGTTTTCTGTTTACATGAAGCCTGAAATAAAGAAATGGCACAACTTAATTCAACCAAGTCTATCTTTTTACAGAACCTGATGTCTTTATTGTTCCTTTATATCCTGTTGTTTACGTCTTATCATCACCAATCTTAGCCATAAACCTATATTTAACCCAAGCCCTGCTGCTAACAGGGCGTGGGCACCAGTTAATAAAAGATTTTCCATAGCCATTTATGTTATGCTGGTTGAAAGTCTCTTCACATCCTGTTAGCTATCACTAAGTGCTATATATACTATACATGTCTTCTGTTGAAGGCGTCCAATCGTTGCATTCAGTCCAAATGCAATGATTTGATGACCTGCTTGTCTGTCAAACTTTGCGTTTGCAAAGTGTTTGGTTTGAGTGGCGGGTGGGATGTTGCGCTTTTGAATCTAGCTTGTGACTGTAAGCCTCTCAAAAACTGATTTAGGAACATGAGGTGGTAGCCGGCGACTGCCACTCAGATGTTGGACCAGATAATCTTGTTTAATGCCCCCAGTTGTACGGTGTAGGGTTGCCCTCTGACCTGACGGGTATCATTGTGGATTTTCCAATTCAATTGCCTTGAATCAGTCACGTTTGTCCAATGGGACATTATTGACCTTATAAGGAGCATAAGAAACAAAACCAGTGTGTTCTGGAAGTCATGAAACCTCTCTGGTTATGTAATCAAAAAAGAGAGACATTGGAGAACACACGTCAGTGAGTTCGGTTCGATTTTAGTTGAGCTCATCTCAGAGGATACATGGTTTTGATGTAGCAGCGAGGGTGTAACGTTGAATGATCTGTTCTTCTCCTGAGAGAGCTGAGCGAGGCTGTGAGATGTCCGTCCTGCGGGATCTGAGCCGTGTGTCTTTGATTAGTAAACGCCCCCCGTCCGCACGTCAAGCGATAATCTTGAGTCTCAAAGCTCAGTGTTACATCATAAACGGACCAAATGAAGTTCACCCAGTGCAAAACATCTGTAATCTTTAACTCTCTACTTGAAGCAAGAGTCACCATTGGTGGTTATTTGATTAGAATGGACCTGCGCTACTAATAAGCTGCAGTTAATTTAAAGAGGCGCATGTAATGCCTGTGGCAGTTTTAACTGATGGTTTCGGGCTGCCAGCACAGAATTTCAGAGGCTTGGGTTGTATTGAGGCAGATATAATGATTATGTTTAGCTTAGCTAGTCTATTGTGCTCGATTTGTGAGGTTGAGGCAAAGCAGGCATATTGTGTTGGTCTGAACTAGTCGTCACAGATAGCTGGGGAAACGTTTTTTAAATGCTTCGCTAATAACTTATTAGTAGAACTTTGTCATATCAAAAATGTAATTTTGAATGTTACTGGAAGACCTTATTATAAAATATTATTATAAAATGAGTATTAGCAAACAAGTAAATGCTAACTAAATCTTATTTTAGGTTTTTTAGTGATTAGTTGGTTTTCTGTCAGGCAGTGTGTCCGATCAAACTAGGGTATTTTAGCACAAACCCATCTATGATTTGTTCAGCATGGGTAGTTTGCTTGTTAACATGGTCTCAGTCTTGAAAATGGTATAACGTAACATAAAATATGAACTAGGCTGGGTTAAATCTAAGTTGAAATGAGGATTAGCATGGTTTGTGTTAGCCGCCATGTGTTTTGTGCCTTTAATTATTCACTGCTGAGAGCGTAAAACTGTGAAATGTGTGGCTTGATTGCAGTGTAATTATCTTTGGGTGCCGCGCAAACAATAATTGTAAATGTAAATTGTGATATTGTCAGTTCAAGTATGTTACCAGTTGAGAAAGCCACCATCATGTTGTTAAATACTGCTGTGGCTCTTTAGTGGGTATTTCCTATAGCCCGTCGAGACCCGGACCTGCGCTTAATACCTCTAAGTTTCAGCTACAGAAAGAGTTAAGGCTTTGTACACAGTTCTCCAGAACAATGTTCCCTCTATGTCCGCATGCCTTTGTCAGGTGCCGGTTTTCTAGGGTAGCGTAGCAACACTTATCGTACGATTAATGTTTGATGCAGAGTTCCAGCTTCTCACCAGGCGACTGGATTTATCGGAGCGGTTCTGGAGCGCTCCTGTGCGTTCTGCGTTCCCGAGGGCAGTGGGTTCAGCTGAATGAAGAACGTGCCAAACTCAGCATCCCTCTGTTTGGAGAGAGTAAAGCCATCTGAACACAGTATGTTTATCCTGGTCTGATCTGTCCCTCGTCTGTAGGAGGTGTGAAGTCTTTCAATTTTGTCCCACTCTCTGAAGAGATCTCCTGAAAACCAATTTTGTGGAATTTAATAAATAGCTGCTCTCTGAACTGGAAATTACTTGAAAATTGAAAAATTGTAATGAAAACATTTTGGTTAAATGCTTAAAAATATGACAAGTCTTCACAGACCTGCTATTCCTTGATCAAAGCAGGCATCGGTGTTTGTGCACTTGTAAAGTGTGTGTAAAGTAGAAATTTGTGTTCTTGTAAAGCGTGTGTAAAGTGTAAAATATGTATCCAGATGAAGGTGTTTGTATATTTGTAAAGAATTTTGTGAAGGCTCTCGTAACAGGAAAAAAGCAGGAAAGTTTAGCGAAGGAGTAAATTCAGAGAGGCTTGATTTACAGACAGTCAGTTAGACGGTTAAGGATGAATGGTTGTTTACAGAGCGGCGTGATGTCTTTACCTCCATTATTCTGCTGAATAAATGATGGCTGTTGATCTTTCAGAAATGTCACTGTGATGTTCGGGGCTAAGCCGGTGCCGGGTTCATAATTAAAACCGCTGTAATGTATACACGAAGCTAAATCTTACATGAGAGATATAAGAGCGAAGTTTGAGCTCATGTGGCACACAGTCCGTATCTGGCCTTGCTTATCCGAGCTATTTTTGGGAAAGACCTGTAGTGTTACAAAATGGAAATTGAATTTGTGACTGTAAAACATCCATCACCAAACGAGAGCAGCTGCGGTTGGTTTTTATAACATATATCCTTGAGCAAATGACTGTTGGTCTGTGTTGTTGGTTCATCGTTTGTTGGCTTTTGTTTTTGTCTTGCTTTGTTTTCAGACGATTCCACCTGCTACTTTTAATTAGTGCCAAAATGTGACTAAAACCTCAGAGCTGGTCTCATGTGTGACATATTAAATCACAGACACAGGCATCTGAAGCGTTTATTACAGCCCTTATAATTAAACTGATGGGTGTTTAACAGCGTATAATGTAGCTAGTTGGTCTGTGAGAAGCGTTTTTGTGTCACAGAGCTAATAGTTCTTCTTTTAATTGGTCTGTCGTTGGGGTGAATTTTGCTTTGTAAAACTAGCTGTCATACGGTCACCATTAGCTAGTAATTGCTTGCAAATTTAGCCTGTATGACTCTTTCTAAATTATCCTCTTGTTCTTTTTGATTTTTGAAAATGAATTGTTATTGGAAACCAAAGGAGTGTGTAACACATTCTGTTTTCTGTGCTTTTTGATATATTATTTTCAGATTTATTAGCTACATATTAACGTGGTTTAGCGGTCTGCTACTTTAAGTTTAATCTGTGTAGGTTTGTGTCCGGCGTGGGCTGTTACATTAATAGACAATATATGTTTAAAATGTGATTTATATTGCATGGCTGTGGCACAAGTCCACAGTTTCATTTTGTATTATCTGTGTGTTAAAATGTTTCTCTGATCGGCCATAATATTTAAAAATAGCTGTAAACCCGTGGTTATGACACTAATTTAACCCCTGTAGATCATTTCTGATTGGTTCATCTGTCTGATGATGTCACAACACTCCCAGGCCTCCACTACTGTGCTGGGACCAGGTGTTTCTTCTAGACAAGTGGTATTCAGGGCTGCTGTGGCTTATAAAATAGAAGAAAGGAGCTATTTTTATCCCAGATCTATTATAGTTCCTCCTGTCGATCAATCGGCACAAGGCCCTCCTTCAAATTCTGCAGCCTGCTGACAAGAGGAAAACTTTTGTCCTGATCTCTCCGCCCAAGAGGATGAAACTCTGTGAATAAAAAATGAAAAGTCATTGGACGCTTGACACAGTTCATTCTCTCACTGATTCTCTGTTATTGGTCGCTTTCATTAACTGTCAGTCTATTAGTCATTTAGTGACGGGAAATGAGAGATATTTGTTTTCCATTATTAATGAGAGAAACGCGGCACCAGGCATGTGTCCGTAAACAAGCCTTTAATTAATTTAGATGGCGATGGCTGGTGAAAAAAAACGCTGCTCTTTTCATTTGTCTTTTTCCAAGTCTTCTGACCGCTTCCATCAACCTCCTGAATTAGGAATGAATAGATACGACATATTTCATTATTTCATTGGAAAACAGCCAATTAGTTTTTCCCAAAGGCCTGTTAGTGTGCACAGCTGATCAATAAATAATTCAGTTCATGCTTAAAGTTTCACTTGATCTGTCTGTGTTTGGGTTTTAGCATGTACAAGCTGGCCTATATATTTCTCCATATAGAGGACTGTATATGGGCTATATATTGTACTACATATAGAATATAATTTTGTGCATTGACAGTATAGAATGTCCTTAGGCATTGTTTACTGCCTCATTTACAATGTCTTGACATAAACAAAGTAATCCAAGCAAACAGCTAACTTTGGTTAAGAGAGCGTTAGTAAAACATTTTTTTAAAAATCTGTAACGGACATCATAAGAATTATGATGTTTTTGATATTATGATATATAATGTTAAATATGTACTAAAAAAGCTTTAACAATGCTTTGCTAACATTGCATACATGCACAACATACATGCTGTGTTAAAATTTACACGCCTAGAGTTGTCTGGACGAAATAGATCTATGTCTAAAATCGAACAAACATGAATCTTCTTGTCAATTTCTGTCAGCAAGAATAAAGTTTATGCTAGGAAATGGTGTAATTATAGATGTCTGAGGTCCATGTATGTGCATCAGTTGTGTAAGACGCGCTAGAATCAATAGCTTCTGTTTTAATGTTGTTTTTGATTCAGGCAGTATTTGTTGGATGAGGGCTGTGACCCTGTTGCTGTTTGTTGTGGAAGTGTGAAAATGACAGTTATGGTTTTTTTCAGTGTTTAAAGGCTAACAGCCAACATAGAGATTGTAGTTGTAGTGTTGGAGGAGTGCAAAAGGGTTAGTTCATCCAAAAATGTATTTTTATCCATGCAATTAAAGTGAACATTTACTGAGGCTGTCACTTCCTAACTTCCTTTATGTCTCTCATTCTGTTTCAGATGAGATGAACAATATTCATTTGTAGGTGACCTGTCCCCTAAACTATTTAATAATACAGAGTACAGTAGAGTACAGTAGAGTACAGTAGATGATTAAATCCATTCATTTTATTTGAAACGCAGTATTTTATGAAATCTACTTTATGAAATCACATATTTTGTGCAGCGCCGACTCTTCCTCCTCATTTATTTAGCTCTTTATTGGATGAAGCCAGGACTGAACTCCTGAACTCCTCGTTGTCTTTGTAAATTGCAGACTGAAGTGTTTTGAGACAAACAGGGCAGTTCTGTGAGGTCACACTCACTCCTTCATTGAAAGGGAGGCTTCATGTTAGCTATCTGGCAGTTTTGTGTAAACAGACGGTAACTGGAATATCTTCAGCTGTTATGGTGAGGAGGGAGGGAGGCGGGGGGTGAGGGGCGGCTGTGCTGATACTGCATTGGAACGACTCCAGTTAGGAGGGAGCTGAACACAAACAACCTGCTAACATGAGTCAGGTCATGACAGGGTGTTGTTATTATACTCCGCCCCCTCAGTGGGGTGGAGCATTGTGATTGGTTGATTCCCTGTTGCCACTTTTCTTGGCAAAGGACATAATTTAGTATATAAAGTGTAATTTAGACTGGTATCAGATAATAATGTTTTAAATAATGTAATAATGTTTTTAAAATTGCCTTTTTGCCCACTGGGCTTAAGTGCTTTTACTGTAAACATGTACTCTCCTATTTTCTTTTACAGAGTGAGATATGAGTTTTTTTTAACAGCCGGCCACAAATATCTGTGGACTTCAGCTTCCCGTCTATGGAAAGGAAAAATGATCCAAAATATTCCTGAAGCACCTGCTATATCGAACATCTCAGGATAGAACAAAATTGCTGCTTTCCTCAAATCACCTGATAAAAGAGAAGACAAGCCATTTGTGTCCCACTGTGAAAAAATACAGTACAACACCTCAGTCTGTACGTCTGTAAATTGATCCGTTTGGCATCTTGCCGCAGGATAAAAGCTAAATGTTCCCCTCAGGCAGAGACTCGATTTTTGTCATTTTCCTCAATTGTCTCTTCACGTCTGAGAGCAATAGCAGTTATTTGTAGTGCATCAGTTTAAGAAGCTCCTGACTGGTTGAATGTCTCATCAGATTGATCCTGGATGTCTTTTGGCACAGCCTTTTTCAGTTTGTCTCCAAACCTTTGAAGTTTACATAAAGTAACCTCCAATTCCATGGTTTGACCAGAGGTTTGACTAGAGAGGAAGTCACATATTGCAGCTTTAAAACCACTGAGTCAATAAGTGATACTGTGTTATTTCCATAGACTAAGCAAAGGAACCTAAAGTCCTTCTATATAAAGTTCTTGAGATTTAAATTGCTGAATCATTTCCCTCACTGGAGGCTGTTTGTTTCTCTTTTCTGGCTGTAGGAAACGAGGCAGCAAAAAAGGAGAATGTTGCTCCAAAACTCTCCGTCTCCGCCCCGTTCCAGAGCTTTAAAAATATGGAGTACAAGTGAACTAGTGGTTTACAGGAGAGGTAGTTTTTAAAGCTGACTGAGGCTTTGTGCTTTGGCTCAGTTTCAAAACCCAGTGAGCTGCCTTGCTGTATACTACTACATATACAGCTGCTTACAGGCAGAAATGTGACAGAATTTGAACACTTTCTTAAAAGGTAACAAATGTGTGTTTCACAGATAGAGCGATGTCTCCATATTCTACTGATGTAGGCGACTTACAAGGGCCCTTGACTTCTGCGATTAGTTAGTTACTGGTTGTGATTCATAAATTCAGTGTTTGAAATGTCAATGTCCGTTTGCTGGGTTGGCGTTAGTGTCAAAAGTGGGATTACTGGAAAGGTTGGAGACATTTAATCTGTTCATCGTTTAGTGCTGTTGGGATCAATAGATGTAATTTCTAATCTTCTTTACTTTCTTCTGAGGTGCTTGGCGAGTTTTATCTTCTTTCACCTGATCGTTGCGAGAACCGGTGACGTATTTTAGCAGAAGTGCAGAGATCTGAAGACTTCAACCACTGCAGGGTCCTTCAGTGTGACCTCGCTGGACTCTTGTGTAATACCTTGTTTTTCTTCTGAGACTAGGATCAGCTGATGACTACATTTCATCACCAGTTCATCACAACAGTGACTCATCACAAGCATTGTGACCTCCTGCACTATTGACTTTATAAATCTGAACGATCACATGTTTGGATGGTTTAATAAATCTGATGCCTCATTTTTCAAACACAACTTTTGGTTTTGCTTAAATCGATGTAAATGAAAAATGCATGATCCTATAAATGCTCATTCATATGTTCATTTGAGATTCGACTGAAGCCTTTCACCTGCGTATTAGCATGCGGCCGGATCAAATTAACCCTTAAATTATCCCACCAGCTCTTTTTTATAGGTCTTTCACAAGCCCAGCAGTAAATCTATGGTAGGCGGTGTTTAATTATTCAGCAGTTTTCCAAAATGGATTCTGTCCTCAGCATGGGAGTGGAATAATAACGTCTCCTTGGTTAACAAACAGCGACGGCTAATTTACAGTAATGAACGCAAAAACAGGAGAGAAACGTTAGTCTGAGTGAATCGAAGTTAAACTGATATGAGGATTCTGGTTTAATTTAAAGTGAAACTAAAATAGAGGGTGTGGCTTGTTTTTTAATTGGAATCGATTGGTTCCAGTTTTTTATACTTTCTATATTTAGTCTCAAAGACAAGGAGATCAGCATGTTTGTACTGCAAACAGATTAGCATGTTTGTACAACAGCGATCCCACTGACCTTCATTGTGGGTCGGTGTACGTCTGTCGCTGTCAGAATGAGAGACAGGTGAGGTTTTTGAAATAACCTCATGCGTTGCTTGTTCTGTTGTGTTATTCACCCTTCAAACGTTATTTTGATGTTGTCTTTAAAACTGGAGGAGGGTTTTGTAACATTCACATGGATGCTCTAATAACCAGAGACTTTTTCCAGTACTGAATGCAAATGGGCGGCCGCTGGTGGCCTCTGACTGATTACCATTTAATCCCACACATGAAGCTTCATTTAGCAGATAGAAAGATGTAGGGAGATGTTTTTGAATGCTACATCCTCCATAGATAATTCTCACAACCCTCAGGTTTCATTTCATCTTTCACTTTTCAAATTTCAGCTGATTAAAAAGTAGAAAAAGCAGTTTCAGAGACGCTCAAAGCTAGCATTGAAACCATAAGATCCCACCCTTCAGAGCGGTCGCCAAAGCCACGCCCCCTCCAATAGTATGCAGAGAAATGAAAATACATAGTTTGATAGGCAGGTTGGACGTCCTGTCATTGCATATGGACCGAATGCAATGATTGGACGTTGTTATAGTCCTATGTTATAGTCCTACTCTTTCCACAGAAGATAAATACATTTATAAATATTTATACCACAGAATTTTTGTTTAAAAAATAGATTTGTTCCACAGAAGATGACTGAAAATATTTCTCAGTGGCTGTTTCCCCGAAGCTTGTGTTTATGTAAATGAAAAGCTGTGTCATTAATGACAATGTTTTTGTTGGTGCCATAGATGCCCTGCTTTCCCCGATAAGAGCCCCAGAGGTTTAGTCCCTCTCCCACAGTGACAGATAAGCAGCGAAAATCTCTGAGCTGAGGCGTCAGGCATGCAAGTTAATTCTGCTGAGAAATTCACTGATCATTACTAGAGGCATACAGCAGGAGAGTTGCTGAGGGGCCAGTACTGCTCTACAGACAGACAGACATACAGACAGACATACGAACAGACAGACAGACAGACAGGCAGGCAGGCAGGCAGTTAGATGGAGACAAATAGTTAAAATACAGACAGACAGACAGACAAAAGGAAGTAGATATTCAATTGCTTTGGCCGTTCTGTTTTCACAGCATGAATTTGAATCGCTCCTGTGACTGTTAGCTTTAAGGATTACAATATTTAAGAGCTCTGAACAGATTTATGCCACGACAAACGGACCCTCAGCTCTGCACAACCCCCCCTATAATTTATGGGTGTGTCAGCCGTTTCAGTGAGCTTCACGTGGCTGTTGTGCTGATCTGTGTGTGTGTGTGTCTGCAGGGTCTGGGCTGTCACTGGGATGATAGTGAGGTGGGCTGGAGTCTGGACTGAAGGAGCATGGTGAAGCACCAACCTCTACAGGTCTACGAGAGACAGCTGTGTTTGTCATGTCTGACCGGGATCTACGGTTGCCGCTGGAAACGCTACCAGCGGTCACATGACGACACCACCAAGGTGAGTTAGTCCATCACAAGACGTCTGTCTGTGGTGTTCAAAGACTTTATTAAAACCGAATCCCTCAGGTCTCCGTTTGTCATGTTATATTATATAGTCTTATATATAAGAAAGTCTCGTAACATTTCTGTCTAAGTGTCTAAGCCGGCACCTATAGTAAGTCATTTTGTAAGTGTTATAGGTTAACTAGAGTTGAAAATTACTCGGGTCAAGAGATTACTCATAGTTTCCAAGAAAACTACAAAAGAAACTAAATCAAACTTCTGATTGGTCGAGGGTCGCGGGTCAGTATGAGGCCAGGAATGATTTCACAAGCGGACAGAAACTTCTTAGAAACCAATTACCTTATCTTTTATGTCTGTCACACAGACCAGTGTAGAAACAATATCTGTTTCCAAGTTGATGTGTGTGTGAGAACATAAGTTTACTGTTAATCCGGTCAGCCTCTTAAGACACTGTGTGTGATGCATGTAGACCCTTGAAATCAGTCACTTTTTTTATGACTGGATACAGAAAAAAGTCTTAGCAGGTAGAATTTAGAAATGTACTAATGTCTGGTCACATGCAAACTTTACCAAAACTGAGCTTAAAGGGATTATTAATAACTGATTGAGCTTTGGCTATTACCGGTATCGGTATATTAGATGATGCTGTAGATATTGATAAGAATCAGTCAGTAGTGTCTGAGGTTGAACGTTTCGTTAGGAATCATATAACGTTATTTTGTTTGGCTCTCCTTTGAAACATCAACTGTCTGTTTCTTCAATACACTGAAGTAACTAAAGATCTTATAAGTATAAAAGCACTTTTTGTCTAGGATACAGTTTCCATGCAGTTAATTAAAGCGCAAACTCTCAGCGTCAGGGGAATCGTGACATTATTTATGTGTGTTGAAAGCGCTGCCTTCATACTGCCCACAAATGGTGTCTTCCACATATACTAATGCAGTGAGAGGCCCTTGTGTTAGCAGAAGACTTTAATCAAAACACACATCTATATATATTTAACATTAGCCCAATGTGCAACGTGTAATTTAATTTGTCTGTGAAACGTACTACAAACGTATTACATTCTGATGTGTATAAATATAGATTAAATTAAGAATAAATAGTTTAAAATATATAGCTTAATTACAATAGATGTTGTTTATTTTGCACACAGTTTATGTACATGCTTATTGCTTATTTTCATGCTTTTACAGTATTGTGTCATTAGCTTAGCAACATCAGCAGATGTAGTTATAAGTGTCAAGGGAAAATCTGTTTTTGTTTGTCCATATTTTGTTTTGCAGTTAAGCTCAAGAACTTACAGAGAAAGAAACCTGTACTATTTATTAATTGTTAATCACACAGGTAAAACTCTCTAAAGGCTTGTTCATTAATAGGTTTGTTTTTCTTGAGAGAGTGTTTGTCCGTTGAGCATCAGTGTTTACAGATGTGTACAGTGTGATGGTCCCTGAGGGAGACAAGAGTTGGGGCAGTCGTGTGTCTGACATCCAGCCTGTGTAAGATGAGACGAGATGAGATGAG
>JBAJNP010001641.1:6525-57946 GCA_036877545.1 Yasuhikotakia modesta
AAACATTAAACCTTTCACTTATTCCCATGAAGACAGACACTGTTACAGTGTTTACATTATCTAAACACACTATAATAATGTTTTTATCACAATACTGCAGTAATATAAATGCATCACAATACTGCAGTAATATAAATGCATCACAATACTGCAGTAATATACATGATATCCGCTGCATTCGAATTTCAGAGCTGTGAACTGCAGAATAAAGAGACAAAACCCAGTTCTAAACATCTCACAGTAATAAACTGAGATCAAGCCGGACTAAACCAGCAGAAAACCAGTCGGGCTCATAAACCTTGACTTGAGTTGGGAAATCGGTGTTCAGCAGTTATTGCTGTGATAAGACGAATGTTCCTGAATGATGGAAACTTCTGCTATATGAGAACAACATGTTCAACTGACAAATTCTGATGGATTATCACAACCTGGAGGAACTGTGTGTGTGATGTGTGTGTGATGTGTGTGTGATGTCTCCTCCACTGGTATTGGCCACACAGGTGAGTTAATGTCTAAACAGCCGTTGAATGCATAACTCACCCACAGATAAGAGTGAGAAAAACATGTTGTTGTATCTGAAGTTCTGTCTTAATCTTCATTAGCAGAAACTGGACGTGCCTTCAGTTTGTTTGACTGGTCATGTGTAAACATGACTCACAATGTGCTACAAACTTCATAAACAAAATCACAGAGTTTTAGTAATAAATTGTGTTTCGATTTTATGTGATGACAGAAATCTTCATATCTGCAAATCAGCTTTATTTCTTGGTTGTGGACACAGTCCAGAGTTTGGCTTTCTCTAGTTGGCAACAGAACAAACTCACCGTCACGGCTGTGTGAGGACAGTGTCACTGACGTTATGTAAGGGTGAGTGACCAACAAGCCCGAGAATTTGCCCCATTTACCCCTCAGGCTCTGCTCAGCACTGATAATCGCTCACCTTTGAAGCCCATGTTGCTGCTGTTGAGAAACGGCTCCGCAGCTCTATCACTCAAACAAACAAGCGTTTCTGTAGAATCAACGTTTACGTAAGTCTCACCAGCGTCACTGTGAGCAGACATGAATGAATTTCAACACTGGCTGGTGTGAGGTGTGATGTAATGTCCAGTGTGTCCAGTGCTGTTCCTGGAGAGACAGAGATCGGATCAGACCGGATCACAGCTGTGAGAGGCAGAACAGAAGAAGTGATTCATTGATGCACAAACAAAATGTTCTTAAAGTATCATGAGCTGTTTGTGGCTTTTTCCTTAGATTTGTGAGGTGTGTGTGTGTCAGCAAAACCTGAAAAATCTGAGCAAAACCTTATAATAAAATCTATATTAAAAATGATATATATATATATAAAACACACTTATGTGAAAAGTGTGACAGCTGTAATGTTTTCTGAATAAAACAGCAAACAGTCGATGATGAATGAAATGCAACAGAAGGTTTTGTGTGTGTCGATCTGTAACTTGTGATGGTTTGAACAGGTGAAGATCATTACAGTAACGTTAATAAAACGTTTTCTTTTATTAATAAATATTGGCTTGTGACCTGCAGGTGTTTCTGCAACAAATTATTTTATTCCTTTTGCTTCTTAATGTCATTTAAGTGACTGAATTAAACATTTAAAATGTGTGTGTTTGATCTTACAGCAATAATATTAGTACAACATCTAATAAACGTTACGTTTTGAACTTCTCACATTACATTTTTGTTGTTTATATTACCTTAAGGAAATGTTCTTACAACCTAAACTTCTTAGATGTGTTTGATTATAATCCGTTGAGCTGGTTAATAATTATCTGTATTCTGTCACAGATATTCAAACACTCACAGCGTTTATTTACTAATGCAACTTTTATTAATATCTCTGCAGACTGACACCATAAATGTCATAGAAAAATAAATTAAACATTTCAAAAAAATGAAACGTTACAATTCATACATCAGTCAGTAAAACAAAACCTAAAACAGCCTAAAAGCTTAAAAACAAGATGCGTTCACTAGAATATAAAGGTGAACTTGGAGTTGGTCTTTACGCATCAATAATTTACCATGTTAAATAACAAACGTTAAATCTTTGTTTTCCTTTCAGAAGTTTGACAGATGATCTCAAACATCAGATCTAAATTTCTATCATCTGATTACAGGTAACAAAATAAAACCTCCACAGTTTAGACGAAATACAATTCAGTATCTTTTAAACAGTAAAACATATAAAACTAACTATTTTGCCTTATAAGGTAACACTGTCACATCTAATTATAACTAATTACTATTGTTTTCATCTCTCCAATCTGTTTCTCCTGTTTCTCATTCACTTCTCACAGCTGTCTCACTCTCTGAGCCAGCAGCTCCAGCTGTCTCTCCATCTCTCTGGGCAGGTCATCGTTCACCTCACGCTGGAAGTATGCTGTGATGTCTTCAACCTCTTGACTCCAGAACTCTGGTGAGATGTTGAAGAGCTCATGAAGATCCACAGACTCCGTCAGTCCTCTGAGGTTCAGAGAGTCGCAGGCGGGCATGAATCCCACCGCAGACGGCATCGCTCCTGTTTCTCCGTTTATCCTCCGGAACATCCATTCCAGCACTCGGACGTTCTCCCCATATCCGGGCCACAGGAACTCTCCGGACGAGCTCTTCCGGAACCAGTTGACATGGAAGATCTTGGGCAATTTGGCATTGGGATGTTTCTCCAAACTCAACCAGTGAGAGAGATACTGACCAAAGTTATAGCCGAAAAACGGGCGCATGGCGAAGGGGTCGTGCATGATCACTTTGCCTGTAAGGAAACAAATTTAACATTAATAAAACAGTTTCAAATTAAAGCTGAACAAACATAACATAAAAATAAGGAGTAATAAGGAGTTTACTTTTACATTTTAAATAAAAAAAATTTTAATGCACAGATACTTGGTAAGTATCTTATTTAATGTTATATGACAGCAAAATCATCACAGATATAACATGAGTGATTCTGCATGTGATTGTTCAACAGAGAATGATGATGATTTTACCTTTGTGCTCAGCTGCAGCCGTAGCCTCAGACCTCATAGCAGCTCCTACAAACACCCCGTGGGCCCAGCTGAAGGCCTCATACACCAGAGGAACGCCCTGCGGCCTACGACCCCCAAAAATGATGGCCTCAATGGGAACTCCTGCGGGCGACTCCCACTGCGGGTCGATGATGGGACACTGACGGGCCGGAGTGCAGAAACGAGAGTTGGGATGAGCAGATGGTTCACCTGGAGAAGATATGAGATGTTATGAGCAGAAGATCTAAAGATCACAAGAGCTGCACTGGTGAGTTCTGATGACACCAACCATCTTCAGGCGTCCAGGGTTTGTTCTTCCACGATTTCAGCGTCACGCCTTGTGGTAGCTCTTCATCCATCCCTTCCCAGTAAACTCCACCATCGCTGGTCTCTGCCACGTTGGTGAAGATGGTGTTTTGGCAGATGGTTGCCATGGCGTTTGGATTAGTTTTAGTGGAGGTTCCTGGTGCCACACCGAAGAACCCGTTCTCAGGGTTGATGGCTCTGAGATTTCCTTTAAAAAACACAAACATTTACAAACAAAGCTTTAACGCTCCTGCTGTGATGTTGTCTCAGCACAGTCCATAGTATCTCATAAACACTTAATATTAGCCAATAATGGATCTTACCTTCTTTGTCAAACTTCATCCAGGCAATGTCATCTCCAACACACTCCACCTTCCATCCGGGCAACGAGGGATTCATCATGGCCAGGTTTGTTTTCCCGCAGGCGCTCGGAAACGCAGCTGCGAAGTATTTCTTCTGTCCTGCAGGATTAGTGATGCCCAGAATCTGCAGGAAACGCATCAGCACACATCAGTCACTCACAACACGTCCTCGGCGCATGTGTCAGTTGTGACGCCTGCACTCACAAGCATGTGTTCGGCGAGCCAGCCCTCCTCTTTAGCGATGCGAGACGCGATTCGAAGTGCGAAACACTTTTTTCCCAGCAGTGAGTTTCCACCATATCCGCTTCCGAAGGACACAATCTTCCTCTGATCCGGGATGTGAGCGATGAAGGTCAGGTCGGGATTACAGGGCCAGTTATTCACCAGTGGCTCTGTGAGGGAACGTTTGGGAATGATATGAGAATCACAGGAATTTATGGGAATTTTTTGCAGTAAAACAAACGGCTTTAAAACTTACTCTTGAGAGGCAACGGACAGCCGACTGAGTGAAGGCATCTCACGAACTCTCCGTTTCCCAGATTGCTCAGCACGGCTTTTCCAATTCTAGTCATGATTCTCATACTTGCCACCACATATGGAGAGTCCGTGAGCTCCACACCAATCTTAGAGAGCGGAGATCCGACCGGACCCATGCTGAACGGGATCACATACATGATACGACCTACAGAACATTCACAGATAAATAATGAATAATTTAGTGACTGATGAAAACCGTTCAGTAATGCAAAACATGTAAAATTACATTAATAAATGAAAGATGAAGGCCATTTTGATTTCACATTTATCTATATTTAACCATTAAGCAACAACATATGAAACAATCTCAAAATATGACTGATAAATATGTCATTTAATCACAAAATAGCTGTTTAATATTTTTTACCTTTCATGCATCCAGGAAATCGGAGGTTTGTGGCTTTGTCAAACTCCTCCGGAGACATCCAGCGTCCGAGCTGACTGACACCGGAACCACGAGGAGACGGAACCGTGTCTCTCTGCTCTGGGGTCACAATAACCGTCTTACTCTCCACACGAGCCACATCGCGAGGGTCCGTACGGGCCAGCCAGCTGCAGGTGGACAGAACAACCCGTCACACACACATCACATTATATTAATCTAATCTAAAGCTGCAGATGTTCTGAGGAATCAAACTGTCCCACTACAGATCCACTACTAGCATCTGTCGTACCAGTTATTGTACTTGTGAAGTTTTTGGATCATGCCCTGGTCCTCTAACAGGGTGAGAACGGCCCGGTTCTCCTCATCAGAACCGTCACAGACGTGAAGCGCGTCGGGCTGACACAGGTTCACAGAGCTCTCTATGAATTCTCTGAGGGCCGGGCTCAGAGACGCCAGGTCTCCCTGAAGCACTCGGGTTGCGGGCTGGTTCTGGGACTGTAACTGGGGAGGCATGATGATGCTAAGGGTTGATGCAGCGGCAAAGAGATGTAAGGGTGTCAGGGGAGTCCTATGGCAACACCGAAAAACAAACGCTTTGTTAAACACAAACACAGTTTTATATAATAAGCACAATATTAACATTTAATACGCATTATAAAACCACACCGTTTTATTATAAATAAACATCATCAATCCATAAAGATACTAAGTGATAAAAGTTTACCTTTCGTCTTCTTGAAGAAAGTTTTAAGATCTAACAATTCTTCATCCGGAGACTTACGCGTGATCTGGTCACTGTGTGGGGCAGTTGCTCGTATAAATACCCCCACACACTCCTGGAGGAGGGGTAACAAAGACACACTCTCACCCTCAAACGTGCCAAAGTGTCCAAACACGCAGGAGACAAACGTCAAACATTAAACCGCGGAACAGACGTAGTAGCTTCAGTTAATGATTGACTCCGATCAGTGCCGGGCTGGGAAACACCCGAACCGAACCGAACCGACCCCTGACCTCCAGCAGCACATGCGGCATCACCCGTGACGTCAGCTGCAACGCGGCTCGCTGATTGGTCGGCTGGCTGGAGGCTCGCCTCTTACTCAGCGGCACAAACTTTCAATAAAGTTTTAAAACATCTTAAAACATCAATAATGAGGAAGTTTTATTATTTAAGTGTGATACTGACTTAAACTTATTAATCGATTTGCATTCATTCAACATTTCCCAGCTAACAATTTTAGGTTGTAAGAACGTTACCTAACGTTTCTATTGAGGAACGTTCAGTTCTTTTAGACGTTGTATGAACGTTGTATTAACGTTATTGTTTGTTTATTCTAGCACGCTTTTAATTCCACTAACTACTTTAATGCAACTAGGAACGTTTATTATATATATATATAACGTTGGAAGAAGTTTCACTAACGTTATTGCATGAACGTTTTTGCTAACTTTTCATTCTTTAATTTGATTAAAAAAATGTCTTTCATTAAATGTTGGTCCGTCTGTTTATAAACTAAACAACTGAAACACAATTACATACAGAATGTGTGCAAATCAACAACATGTCTGTCTGTCATGACATGAACTGAGACTTCATGTGACACAGACAAAGCAAACCACTGAGAACATGTACGTGACACGGTTATCTAGAGACTTGTGCTTGTTTTGGTACAAGACCCTTTAATGCACATGCTTAAGACCACAAAACACACAAGATAACCACCGGATGAGTTTAACAGCTCAATAACGTTTGATAAGCTGTGATAAATCAAGTCAATGAACAGCTGTCTATTGTAAAACATTTCTGAGACACTTCCATAATTGTCCATGTTTAAAGTCTGATCCTGTCAACTCTTCAGAGTCTGAGACCTAAAAACTACTAAGTGTGTGTGAAGCTGCACATCTGAACTGCTGTGTACAGATGTTCTGTGAAATCTTACTAGAACCTGCTGGAGAACATCATGATCATCAGGGTTTCATGCAGATCCAGTAAAACTATCTGCACTGCAGAAAAATCTCTATTATATCGACACATATTTAGAGTTACTGTTATTCATATAAGTATGACTTAAGTTCTCCTCTTCTTCACAACTAATGAACAATGCAAAACATTTCACAATGAAACTTTCACTCTGTCATATAAAATAACAAAGAGTTTCTGAACCACCAACCACACGAGGGCATGAAATGCGTCATTCAGAGAATCTCTTATTGCTCATGTTGCATCGACGACTCTAACAAGAACATACTAGATAAGACAATACACAGAAACACAAGATAAAAACAGTTATGAATGGCAGGACATACAAACACTATTCAGATAATTTTCCTAACATGTAACATGTTTTCCCATTAAATAGTATAAAAGTTCCAGGAATATGCCCAGTTATAAAGTTTTTTAAAGTTTCACTAACTGATATATAACATTAAAAACTAATGTTTTACCAACATCACTGCAAGAAGTTTTTCATAGACATCTTTCTGTGATATCACTTACAGATATACATGTAAATACAAATACTTCACAGAAATGGTTTAAATCAGTCAATAATCTGAAGGCTGGAGAATGAGGCTGGAGGGTGTATCGATTGTTCAGGCTGTATTGATTGTATATTGTGACTTTATTAATATAAATACAGTCTTTTGGGTTTAAAACACTGAATTTATTGCGTGTATATTAAGTGAATTAATGGACGGATATACAGCGCCACCTGACGTCCAAATCACTCTGTACGTAACAGCAGGACTTTATTACTGTTGTGATAATAATATAATCATTTATATTAAATATCATCACGTAAAAACTATAAGTCATGTTTCCAATGTCACTGAACACGGACCGTAACAATTATTGCAGGAGGGCATAAACATAATTAATTATTAATATAATTATTTAGATTAATTGTAACAGCGTCACATTTTTAAACATGTTATTATATATTTATAAATATAAAAATACTGAATTAAATATGTTTAACATTTAAACGGGTTGAAACCTCAGGGTGTCACACCGTATTCGTTCCGCCGAGACGTCGTGACGCGACGTCAGTTCCGCCGGATGTTTGTTCCGGGGGTCCTTCGGACGGAACCGAACCGAACCATGAGCGCTGATCACGGCGGCCCAGACCTGCTGCTTCCCTTAAAAAACGTGTGTAACTCGGTGAAAAGCATCAGGGATCGTGTGAGAGGTATAAAGAGATGTTTATGTGTGTTTATGTCAGCACGGGACGCGCGTGTTGCGACGGCGGCTAATAGCTAAACACAAACACGCGCTTTTAAATGACGGTATAAACCTGAATGTTTGCATGCAGGACGAATTAAAACTAGTGAATGCAGGAGAAATTTCTGTCTTATTTTATCTACATATGTGTTAATAAACAGCTAGCAGTTATATATTCATTAAAACGCATGTATTTGTATGTTATTTACGCCCCTGACGTCACTCATATCCAGTTATATCAACAATTGTAGGTTGTATGAACGTTTCTGTAACGTTATATTATACTCAAATGCTCAAAACATTAAAGTTCAAAACGACCAGTTTATAGACGTTGTATTAACGTTATTGCTTGTTTAGAAGAACGTTAATCAAACATTTTTTACAAGTTTTTAAAACGTTTCTCTAACAACTTCAACATAACGTTTTACATGTTTATGATATAGTGTTTAACTTTACTGCAAGAATGCTGTGATATGTGAGATAACCTTTAGAGAACATTATCAAACGTTCTGAGAGCGTTCTGTGTGGGTTTGTTTACAGATGGAGAATCCAATGAAACCAGTGGAACGTTCAGCTTGTGTAACTTCTGGGAGACGCTGAGTTTCGTGTTTTATATCATGTTATAATATCTAACGTTCAGCTTCACAGTAACACCATGAATCCAACGTTTCTTCTCATTGCACAGATCAGGCGGTAAAAACAACATCTCAGGAAGCAACGAAACTGAGTTTGACCTTCTCGAAGCCTCCAGTACTTTCAGAGCAGGTTCCTCAACTCACCACACCAGAGATTAAAGCTACTAGAGGTTTGATCTATATCTGAAACTGTCACATATTTCTTCTCATTCCAGGATTGTGTGAAATTAGCCGACTCTGTTCAGAAGACTGTGCTGACGTTGTCCACAGTTTACTTCTGGTTACCAAAGAGCCAAGGTACAGCACCTCTAGAGTTTATCATCTCCAGATTTATAAAAACCTGATATTTTAGATGTTTAAGAGGAAGGTACAGTTGTGCTTTATATTTGACTGTATTGTGCTAGTTTGTTTTTTTATGTAACATCACTTACGCAAACGGATGTTTGAAATTCTGCTCTGGTCATCTGTCTGTTACAAAAGATGTCTGGTGAGCGTTCAGTAGACAGTCTGAACTCTGCTGTCTGTTGAGAAATCATGTGTTGAGTGAGGAGTAACAGATCGGTGATGTTTCTGCAGGCGTGACACTGAGGAAGGCGGTTCGAGACGCGACCGCTGAGGTTTTGGAGGGACTCGTTCAGTTGTTAGAAGTTATACTCTCAACTCCTTTACAAAGGTACTGACTGGAGAAGTTTCTCTGCAGTTAGTTACATAATTTGCTCTTCATCTCATCATGTTTGTGTTTTAACAATACGATTTTATTAAAGTTTATCGCAGGAGCAGCTGATCTCGACTGGAGGGGTGTGGGCTGCTTGTGACCAGTTTAACCAGTTACCAAAAGGTTAGAGGGGTATTAACCAATTTAGGGATAACTAGTTTACATAATGAGAAACTTGATATTTAGCAAAAACTATCAGAGACTTTATGAAGTAAGAGGTCAGTTTGTTTTGAGCTGTAACTGAGGGGGTCCGGTTGTGATCTGATGCGAGTTGCTGACATCATCTGGTTGTGATGTTCACAGATAACTGCTCTGCTGTGTTAGTCCTCCTGCACTCATATACTGGTTTGGTGAAAGATGCCCTGGATGAAATGGAACAGGTTAGCAGATCCTACGAGTCTCATTTTAGTTTCTGATATAATGATTTAACTAAATCACTAAAAGACGTTCATATAATAATCATTGTATTTATTCTGCCTGTTGGCTGTAAGAATGTCTCATGATTTTCTCTCTGAAGGCTCTATCTGAGGCCCAGGACCCGTTTGGAGACATCTTAGATGATGACGATGACGATGAAATGAATGCCCGGGGGAACCAGGACACGTACTGGTCGCAGTCGGACCGCCAGCTGATCTCTCAGTGTCAGGGTCTCATGAAAGCCTCGGGGGCGTGTCTGCGCAAACTCTCCTCCGCTGTCAGAAACAACGGCACGGCTGAGACAGAGGAGAAGATCGAACAGTTGGATGACCTTGCAGACGTAGCTAAAGAAATCAGTCCGAGGTGAGTTTGTGCAACGTGACGCTGTAGGAGTGTTCAGTAATGACGCAGAGGTCTCACTGAGCGATGAAGATGTGTTGCTAACGCAGTAAGCAGATCACTGTGGCTGTTTGTTAAAACTGCGTACCAGCGAGCTCCTGGTTTGAGCAACGTTCTGAGTTTAGCATGAACCTTAATTAAAGGCACCTGAACCAGCTAATTAAGGTCTTCAGGACAACTAGAAACATCTGCTGGTTGGATATTAGTCCTCCAGGACCTCAACACGCCTGAACACATGCTCTTGGGGTGTTAAGTCAGTCAGATGGAACGAGTTAGTCTTTCAGCTGGTAACAGTGTGTGTTTTAGCGCCAGAGAACATTTTGTCATTACGTACCACCCCATGTAAATAATCACATAACTCTTTGTTGTTTGTTCAGTGTGTTGTGTTTGTTCAGTGTTGTCTCTGATTTGAAGAACGTTTATAACTGTTGCATATTATATGTTCACCAGAAACTTGGAAATTTTGGATTTTAAACCTGGTTTTTATAAAGTGTATCTCTCATGGAAAGTAATCAATAAAGTTACCAATAATGTCTCTCAGGAATCTTTAAACTCTTCATCGTTGTGATGAGGAGATTGTTACAGATGGAGGTATATAATTATTTACAACCAGCTATAATTCCAGTTTCCTGGAGATCTGTTATCCAGTCACGTTACACATCACATTTGTCCCCAAAGGGAAATTTTATCACGTTTTGCTCATTTCTGAGGAAAAACTTAATCCCTAAAATAACAATTAAGTGTTTGCGCACAGACACGCACACCTTCAGTTTAAACCCCCATCAGAGCCGCACACACCCAGCCTTTCCCCTCACGAAACACGGGTTCGGATAATGATGCCTTGTTTTGTGTCTTTTCAGCATTGATGATCTCATTCTCTCCCTTTACCCACCTGTGGACCGCCGCACCGTGGATCAGAACGTAAGTGCTTGCAAATCGTTTCATAATCACCCCGTTTCGGGTGACGTGTGCGGGACGTGTTCAGACGAGCCCCTCGGCTGTCTAGCTCTTGTCCCACAATCATGTTTCACAGCCGCTCATCTGTTACATCCGTTATGACATCATAACACCGCGTTTATGTGTCGTTTTTGTTTTAGGTGTGTCAGTCAATTTTTCATGAGTAATAATGCAGATGCGTGAATTGATTGATGTAGGATATCAGTCAGAAGTTGGTGTACACCTTAAACACCCTTCTGTGGTTGTTGAGGAACATCTGAGAACCTTATTAAAGGGGTTTAGTAGACAAAAGTACAGCAGGGTGGAGAAGCGCTTATTACACAAAATATTTACTCCAAATATTTTCTAGGCTCATTTGTAACGAATACAAACTTTCAGAGAAAACTTTTTCTGTCAACAAAATTAACATGTTTTGGTTTCCTGGTTTGTAAATATAATGGCATCATATGTTATGAATTGAGCATATTTACATTTATTTCTATGTAGATTATTCTACATATTCTACATAAGGTCCAGATGACTGGACTGGTACTGGACAGTATTTGAACGACCCTTTATTATTCATTTTAGCCGTTTGTTGTCAGCCAATAACATGCTTTGGGTCGTTGCGAGTGGCCAATCAAAATACAGCGATTATATATTTGTCTCATGTTGAGGTTAACACAAATTTTTAGCTGTTTGTTTTTCTTTCATTGTAGGTTTGTAAGCTGGCGATTGTGTTGAAGAAGGTGCTGGGAATCACTAGGTAAGAGCGGTTTAAGGGCGGTTAGTCTGTAGATTAGCCAGTAAGAATGGTTTAGGAGTGGTTTAGTCTAGCCCAACCCTAGACTTTTCATTCTTGTGAAGGTTTTGAATTCATGTGTCAAGACGTGACGCTCTGTTCTGACACTAACCTCACACCCTCAGTGGCATTTTTTAATTCATCTCATTCATTAATTCAATACTTTCATTTGATTCATTTTGATCTTCTGCTCTGACGTCCAATCAGGACGAGTCATGTCTGCATGGAGGCCGATGCGTCCTGGGTGGAGTTTCTGAATGGAGCCGTCGACCACAACCTGGAGAAAGTGAAATCACTGCTGCATGAGTCTGTCTCATAACAGCTCCTCGCTGAAGATGTTTGGTGATGAAAGATCTGCGTCTGAGAGGCTGTTCTGCTGAATCTGAGAGAAATGCATCTATGGATGTTTCATGTGGATGTTTCTCTTATTCTTCATGAATGAATTCATGTTATGATTAATGACCTGTGATATGTACATCCATAACATTTGTTTGCCCATTGAAACAATTCATTGATATGTATTTTGAATATTTCAAAGTATTTCATGTGATGGAAAAATATATATAAACAACGTGTTTTATTGATCTTGAGGGCTCTTGTGTTTTGCTTAAATGTCTTCCAATACTGCCTGGTTCTCTACGATCTTATAGTAACGTGTTCTCAGCACAAACATACGCTTTAATTTCAATGTTTATTTGAAGGAAAACAGTTGATAACATACATGAGGTTTGGTTTCACAAACATTAAATTAGAGTGTATAGTTTGGAACATGTGCTATATAGAAATAAAAGTAACATTTGAAATCATGCAACGATTACGTTCAACACTGTTAACACGGTTCAACACTGTTAATGAGGTTTATTCAACCCTGTTATCTGGCGAATGAGAGAAACCCCATGCGTGCTGTGATGACTCTTATATTCAGATCAACACTGCATCTGATGTCTCTGAAGGTGGAGCTATCAAAACTGGCCACCAGTTTCTTTGGTCCAGCTCTGTTGGGTCTGAATATCACCTTCAATGTAGCATTCTGCCCCGGGCCGATCTCAGCAAACCTGCAGAGGTGAAATGAACACAGACAGATGAGTGTGTGTGTGTGTGTGTGTGTGTGTGTGAGAGAGAGAGTGAGTGAGAGACATAAACTCACCTGGACTGTTCAGTTTGACTGAGCAACCCACTGCCGGTCAGTGTGATGGTGCAGTTACTGAGAGGCACAGGAAGAGGGTTTTCAAACACCACCTGTGCTGTCATTTCACCGTTCAGAACAGGCATGCCATTCACCTGCAACACACACACACAGCATCACACACACCACCGCTAACTCAAATACAAAAGCTGTTGAGATGAAGACGAGACACACGGTTAACCGAAGAGGAGGATTGTGTGGAATGATGTCTCTCTCCACCAGGTACATCAGCGACGAATCCATTTTATCCGCTGCCATCACAGACACTTTGATGCAGTTGTTGTCCAGCAGTTTTGGTCCGTATGCCTCAAATGGAATTATGATGGGAATCACCAGCTCTGAATAACACAATCACACTTTTCATTCACTAATATTTTACACACACAGATATCTGGTTTTAGTTCATTATTCTGGTTAATTAATGCAACGTCATTTTCATTTAAATATAAGCTGATGTGATGTGTTCTTCTGACTCCATGAAAGTAATTTATGTAGAACTTGCGTGTGTGTTACTCTAAGGTGAGTCTCGGTACCGTTTTTGGTTTGCAGCTGGACGTCTGCGGTTTCGCTCCACACTCCGGCCACAGGGCTGCCCGTGTACCTCATGACCTGAGCGTTCATCCTCAGCAGCAGGTTCTGGGTTTTGGGACTGTCTGTGATGAGCGTGATTTTTAATTTAAGGTCTAAACCGTTCAGCGGTTCACCATTCAGACTGATCTTCATCGCAACTTTGGGACGAGAAGGAGTTTCCATCTGTTTAGCTTCATTGACTCTCTTTACGGCCTCGTTGTACGCGGCTCGCTCACTCGCAGAACCTGAAGAAAGATGAACGCTTTAGATTGATGTTCTCGTGTGTGTGTGTGTGTGTGTGTGCACAAACTGACCCTCTGAATACTTGTAGTTGTCTGTGATCACTTCTCTTTTGTCGCTGCCCACAGCTTTGGTGCTGATGGACTGACCCACAAGCTTTGTGTCAGACTGCATCTTTTTTTTGGAGCCGTTGGCCATAACCAGCCATGAGATTTTATCAGCATTCACTTCTCCAAACACAAACGGCACATCGTATTTAATGTTGGTGTGACCTTCCCGGATGGCCCTCACAGGAGCCGGACCACAGCAGTAGATACCTGAATGGATCAGAACTTCATTGGTAAAACACACAGTCATGTTTTGGGGCTGCACATATGAAGGTCATTTATCACAGTTTCTCAGCACCTGAACTTTTCTCCTGAGGCGTTGGGTCCAAAACCTGCCAGCCATCGTAGAACGAATTCTCAGAGATATCAGGGCGTCTCATCCAGCCCTCCACCCAGACGTGATAGTTCCTAAAATCAATCATGTTATCTGCTGTTAGTGCATGTATTCTATCCACAATTAACAACAAGTCACAGGTTTTAAGTCAATCGACTGATTTTCAGTTCTTGAGAAGATCTGATGATTTGACTTACCAGACGGTATCAAGGCTTCGTTTTGGTGTCACACCATAATCACCGTAATATTCATCAATAATGAGGTTTCGGTCCGTGTCGTGAGCGGACTGATAGTTTGTGACCACGCGACAGGGAATCCCTAAACATCTTAACACTGCAAATCGAGAATATACACACATCAGACAGTATATACACACATCAGACAGTATTTAAGTGGGTGTAAGGGAAAACATTAGACATATATTGTGTGTGTGTGTTTCTGTGTGTTTATGTGTATGTGTGTTTGTGTGTGTTTATGTGTACCTGTGCACATCACGGCTGCAAACACCCAACACTGTCCGAATTTGACAGGGTGACAGCCGTACTTCATCCACTTTCTCAGGATGTCCACACTGCTGGTCCACTCACTGGGCTCAACGCCCCCCACGTAAGACCCCTCCCACATGCCCACCACCACCCCCTTATCCTCATCATCTGAGTTTATCTGCAGAACCACAGCTGCTGTTAGCATCACACGTCACAACTGTGGCACTAACACAACGTTATGAGTGCAGAACTTGCCAAAATTGTATTAGAGAGAAAAAAGTGATAATCAAGTTACGTTGACGTTACCATAGCGCTGACCACTCGACTGATGTAGATAGGGTTACAGCGGGCCGAATAATCCTCCTGAGGGTTCTTCAAACACTTTGGGTTCACATCCAAGATCTTCAGACAGATGTCCAATATGTCTTCTTCAAACTGGAGAAAACAAGACAGACAAGAAGCTTTGCAATGATGTGCTGAGATCAACCATTAACTTAAAATTAGTAATATTATGTATTTACAATAAACACATATATATATATATACATATATTAGTATTTGATTTAAATGTTTTTATTTACTTTAAAAATGTTAAATTTATTCACCTGCATTGATTTAACACTTAAATACAGTCTGTTTTTGCTCAGTTTGGTTTACTGGTGCATGCTTCTCTACAATGTTGATGTCAGCTGCATTGAATTCATAAAGTCAACCGCAAAGCACTGCCCTAGCAACCAAACAGGACCCTAGCGACGACAACAACATTCCAGCATCTCACCTGTCCGAAGTCCCAGGGCTCCGTTTCGATGTATTCAAATATCCCCTTGTACAAAATTCCCTGTTCGTTCATGACGTACTCTTGTTTCTCCGCTTCATTCGCCATGAACACCCAATCATCTGCGAGCAGGAGGCGCTTTATAAGAACACGCCGCACGTCTCAGACAGAAGTTGACTGACAGTGATGTGTACCGAGACTTACCCTCACACCAGGGGTTGAAAAGCACCCTAAATGTGCCCACACACGCAGCCACAGGCGACGAGCCAGTTCTGACAAACAGAGAGTACAGGCCGATGCAGGCGTCCGAGGGACAGAGAACCGACAGGGTGGCCGTTGAAGGTGTGCTTTCCAAAATCTCCAGCCTCCAGCCTTTTCCAGAGCCCTGCGTCTGTTTGCTGTCAAACGTTGAGCGAGTTCCTCTCTCCTCTGACGCTTGAGGACCTGAAATGTGGCAGAACATTTATAAAGATGAGTTTCTGATGAGTGATGGTTTCATGTGAACGTGCAACAGTTCAGATTTAGTTCAGAAGTCTGTGCAAGAGACACGTTAGAGTCTTTGTACCCGTTTCCACAGTGAACTCAATGAAGTTCTGGTGTGGACGATCCAGACCAAGGGTCAACCTGAAATGTTTTCCCCTCCGTATGATGAGACTCTCCTCTGTGATTTCAACAGTGTGATGATCTGTGTTGTTCCGTTTGCAATGAAAGTCCAGTTTAATGAGACCTGCGACAATAACACAACAACGTTCAGATAACGTTTCTGAATGCAGTACGGTTTCATCGTGAGATATCACAGCTGGTTTTTCCTCATAATGAGGTGTGGCGTTCAGAGCATTTCAAACCTTCAGTCAGATGCAATTATGACATTGAAAAGCACAAGAACGGCTTTTGTAAGAAGGCTGGCAACACCGAAATAATAATAACAAAACTGTTGCTTAACAGAGAAGTAACTTATCAAAACTGAGAAACAGTTTAGCTTAAAGAAGCTGAGCTTTTCTTAAATGAAATTAGGGTTATAATTATTAGATTCTAATATACTGTTTAATACTTATTATATAAGAAGCAAATGAGTTGTTTTTCAGGCGTGAATAAAACAACATTTACAGCTACATCAGTAGTGAGCCATTAAAACACAGACTTCAATACAAATCAATTTACAGCAGACAGACAGTGTTACTGAAGATTATGGTACAAGGAAGCGCAATGGTTCAAGCTTCTACATCACCCTGCAGGGTTTGAACCTGTGTGTTCCATGTTAACAGCCCAAGATTATTGAGTTCATCTTTATCTTACTTAGAAAACTTTGAAACCTCACTGTGTATTTATCACACAAACTTTGAGTCTAAATACAACGACTGTATGGAATTATAAAATGCAGTTTCTCACCCTGATCTGTGAAGCCGTTTCTTCCGTTCATGTTGGCTGCTGGTTTCTCTGCAGAGGACAGACGTGTGTGTTTGTGTCTGAATGAATGCAGGGCTGTTTTATAAACGGCCCTACCCTGTCACCTCCCATACTGTCAGACGAGAGCAATGAGTGTGTGTGTGTGTGTGAGTGTGTGTGTGCTTAATAATTGTAATGACAGGTGTGAACCTTTCTTTGGTTTCATAGTGATAACATGTTTAATCGTTTGAGTAATAGTGACAAAATGTACGTTGTTCACGAAATAAACGACAGATGTCATCATCAAATCATCATTCAGATTCAGGGTAAATTAAATGAATCGTTTTAAACTCGTGTTGCGTTGTGTTACTCCTAGGAACATTCAAAACATCCTAAATGTTTTTTAGCTGTTGTATTAACGTTATTGCTTGATTTGAAGAACATTATTGAGACTTATTAAAGTCCTGTTGTTTTAAACCATTTTGCTGACAAGAAACATATCTGAAGGTTTTAAAAAACGATAAATAACATTAAACAAACATTCAACTAACATGTATATGAATGTTAGCCAACAACCTGGGAACGTTTCTGTTAGCCGGGGCGGTGATGTAAACGTTTCTAAGATACGCTAGAAAAACACGTTACGCTACAGGAGGTGTTACGTCACACAATTACAGAATCAATTAACCTCATTTCATCACCAGCGCACAAAGCGTTCGCGCTGGGTGTGTGTGAGCTAGTCAGTGAATCAGACTGAATCACTCATTCATCTGATGATCCTGAGACAATCTTTTCATTATCATACAGTTACTGTAATTATGAGAGCGACCCACCAAAACCCACTGAGTAATCGGAGAGTTTGTTTGTTTAACACAGTATTTTATTGAACCACACATGCACCAGTTACCAGATCTGTTTTTTACACTGAAATGTACAGGATCCTGTAAAATAGATCAATAAATATCCTCAATATACATTTATTTGATAATCCGTCACAGCACAAGTCCTCCATATGTGATTGTCAATACAGGCACTTGTGTGGAAACTGAAATGTGTAATAATTCAGATCGCAAATAAAAACATTCATATTCATCTACAAAGGAAACAATGAAGTGTGTCTATATATGCTGTGAGACATAATGTTTCTTATTGCCTTTTGTTTGTGTAGAAACACTCGCTTTATCTGCCGTGACAGATGATAGTGGCGTAGAAACGTTTTATGAATGGACAGATGATCAACTTTACAGCGCTTGAGAGAGTAACATCACATCGGATCACTTAGCTTTAAACTAGCACAAAATGTATGAAATATCTTACATCATCTCTGCTGTACGTTTGTCGCTGCTCGGTCATGTGACACAGTCTCTCACTGAGCATCAGTCAGTGATTGGTGGGAGACAGGAGAGTTTGTCTCTCTCCTGCATGCTTTGAGTTCTCCTGTGCGTCTGAGACTCCAGGCTCTGGTTGGATCGGTCCCTGCGGTGTGACGCTTCCTTCAGTATCGATCTCGAGCGGCGCGGCTCATGGTGAGGGGCAGCGTGACAGACGACAGCGACGAGACCTCCCAGTACAGACTGCGGGACAGGAAGAGGCGGTACAACACCACCACCGAGATACACTGACACAAAATCACGCCGATCGTGATGACCTGCACACACACACACTTTAGGTTAGGCATATCATGTCTACCCAACAATGGGAAAAGCCACGCCGCAGAGTTTTAGAGTTCCCCCTCCAGGCTGCAGTTACTGCAACAGACACGCTATAATTTGTACAGTTTTATTTACTCTGTAATTTTTATAGAGTAAAATAACACAGCATTAAATGTGGCTCAGCCAATCACAACCAAGAACCGGAACGATCCGTTTTATTGGACGCTACCTTTTCTCTCTGGTGTTCGTTGAGGGTTAAGGAGAACAACACCAGAACTGGTTGAGACAGGAACCACAGAAAACAGCCCTGAAACAAAACACACCGTTTCACCACAATAATACCTGCCAGTGTAAAGTAAATCCATGACATCATCTATGACATCATCACCATGATATATTACAAGCAGAATAATACAGAGTTAAGTGAGATAACATCTGAGTTAACATCTTATTTATTTAATAAATCTAGTGTGATTATAGATCAGGTTAGTTTTGTGTGTGTTACAGGTGACAGGATCAGGTGTGAGTTGTTACCTTGGCGAAGCTGAGATAGAAATCTCTCTTTAATGTGCTTTTTTCTGCAGAGACGATCTGATACAGAACCGATGCCAGAAACACGGCGAGAGCCACACGCAAAGCCATCAGCAGCCATCCGGCGACGCTGCGCTGGGCGTGAAAACTGTGGTGCTCCGTGTCCTCGAACTGCTCCCAGATCAGTAAAGCCCCCTACAGAACCACACACACATCAGTCATGACCGGATGTTGTCATGGTAGCAAAACAAGTAAAAGAAACAGGAGATGTTTAACAGGAGAGAATCTGGAGTGAGTTCAGCGTTTAGATTCGTGTTTCAGGGTCTTGCACAGACATGTTGAAACCAAACCAAACCAAACACAAGGACAGCGTCTTTTAACTTAATAAATACAACAAACAACGCTTATGATCCACAGCAATAGATGTCAGAAACATTTGTCTTGTTCTGTTTCATGTTGTGATCTTTGTCTCCACCTATCTAGCTAACAGGGAACGTTCTCTCAAAGTTATCAACAGTGTTCTAGCAGTTATTCTTTAATTGTGAGTGAAGCGTTTTAAAAAATGTTACAGAATGCAATGTCTAAAACGATGGGAGTTTTGAATGTTTCTATAATACGTTAATGGAAGAGAAAACTTAAAACATTATGCCAACGTAACTTGTTATGTGGATATGTTGTTTTGTGATTAGCTAGCGTGACTGTGCAGAGACCTGAGTGATGACAGCGGCCAGCGCGAGACCCGTGGAGGTGGGAGATGAATCCCACTGCAGCGGTTTGCTCTGAGATTTCCTGCTGCGACTCAGAGACCACCCCATACACAGACTCAACAACATGTAGACCATCTGAACCTGAGCGATCATGTCACACACTAACACACACACGTACAAACGCCACACACACACAGACAGGCAGGTGTTTAGAAAAATGCTACTGTTATGTAACACAGATGTGTGTGTATGTGTGTGTGTGTGACAAACTTACACTCAGCTAGACTGCCTGTCAGAGGTGTCCCCACTCCATCTCTAGCATATCTGAAGGAAACACAACCACATTGTAACATCCCATAATAATCTGGTGTTGTTTAGAATGACTGTATCTCACCGAGCCATGTGGATGTAGTTGAGCAGAACCGATGTTCCCTGCAGCAGAAGCGCTGTGGATAAAACCTTCAGAACCGTGTGCATGGGCCCACCTTTACTCAACGCCTGCCACAGCGGCTGAACGTAGATGCAGGACGCCACGAAATACGCCAAGATCGACAGGAAGTAGAAACTGTGCAGACCTGCGGTCAGCGGCCACAGAAGAATCTCTTTAAACACCTTTAAACTATAAATGCTGCGGTCTGTAACTATTACACGAGTTCAACCCGATCTTCTGATCCGGCTGGCTACATAAAATCAGATGTTCTCACCGGACTCCTCGGCGCTGAAGTGGTCCAGTGGGTTTCCCGCAGCATCTGGGTTGAGCAGAATTATCTGGAAGTTCAAATCCTCCAGCATCCCGTCGGTGAGTTCGTCCTGACAGGTGTATCGGTCCACGTACATCACCTGCCACACCTGCGGTGTCGACTGCTGAGGGATCGTCTGGTTCTGCTCCGCTTTGCTCACAACAACTGGGGGTTTAATTGTTACAATGTTCAATAACATGTTTCTATATTCATATTATAATTCATATGTATCTAAACCTGATTTATTCTTTATTCTTTAATAGGCAATTTCAGACAGAACTCCTCCTCTGAAAAGGTATGCAAATACATAACTTTGCAGGCAAGCATATCAACATTTTAAGGTCCTGTGTCTATTTGTACACAAATATATTCAGACCCCTTTACTTCGTGATTGTTATCAGGATGTTAAGAGACCTTTTACTCTGCCTTAAAGTAAAGACATTTTCTGCTTCTGTTTGCTGAGATCTTACTGGAGATGTGAGCAGCTGAAACTCTCTCCAGACAGCTGAGATTGTCAAACTCCTCCAGTCCCTGAAACATCAGCAGTCTGGCCTCCTTCTGCACCGCCATGGGGACGTTATCCACACGGGACACCAACAGACCATTATCACCTGTGACAGACACAATACATCCATATATATATATAATATACTGTATATATACTGTAACCCCTGGGCTGCGTTTCTGTATATAAGGCATCGTTCAATGCATCATGCATTTATCAGTTGCACCAATTTCCCTGTTGTTTTATAAATGCATGCATAAAACAACAGAGGAATACATGCAAAATGTTCACATCTGAAACGCGTTAAACATTAAATCAGACCCACCGTGATACAGGAATCGTGTGATATATTGCCCGCTGTTTTCTCGCGCCGTGTCGCTCCGGAAAACGCCTGAAACCGTTTTTGCTGTTGCAGGACATGAAGTGAACGAAAGAAGGATGAGAAATAAAACAGACAGAAACATGTTTCATTTCAACACTCTTTCTTTCCCTGCAATGAATGAGGCCAAGCTGCCCCTTCCGCCCATCGAATGACTGACTTCTGCTGCGACCAATCAGGTTACAGGATTTCCATCCGGCGCACCGAAGTAGCCAATGAGAGCCTGGCAGAGGCGGGACGCTAGCTCAGCTCATACGTGTCAGCGCTGCCGCAAACCGACGCGACTGTCGCGACGACTGTGGAGTTTGACACGCTGATAACGCGTCTGTAAAATAAAATACAACTTATTGCGCGATATTATTACAATATACGATAAACATAGAGCTGATTTGACCGACGTGTTTTTAACATGCTAGTTCGTTTTAGCTGCGACGCCACGTGTTTCATGTACAGAGCCGATCAAAACACGCACAAGGGTTGTATGATGTTATAGTTCATGTCATTTTATAAACGTTTCTGTTTATTTTCCATCTTTTATAAGTCATGTGACGGTGTTTGTTGAATAATGTTGAGTGTTAGTGACTTTCACACTGTGCTGGTGACTGGAGGAGCCGGATTTATGTAAGTGACAGATTCACACATTCATGCAAAACCAAGTTAATAGTAAAGAAAGACATAATAACTTTACAGAAGACAAAACTATTACACGTAACTGACAGCAGTTGTGAGCAGCATTTAATTGGTTTAACTTGTATATTTAGGTAACAATTACACTGTAACTTACTGTAAATGCACAAACTCACTGTATGATGTACAATCTTGTTCCCTTATAGTGGATCTCATTTAATTATTGCTTTGGCCACAAGATATCCGCACTGGAAGATTATCAACATTGATAATGTAAGAGCTGTTTGTTCGTAAACATGTAGTCATTGTTTTCATAGAGACTGACAGATGACTGAAGACGGGTTTGGGTTTGTCTCACTTTATTCTGTTTCAGTTGGACTACTGCTCAAGTTTAAGTAACCTCAAGTCTTTAGAGGCCACCAGCGCTTACAGATTCATCCCGGTAAGGATCACAACCCTAAAGTTATTTCCAGGTGTCCTACAGCTGTCTGATCCACAACTAATGAATTGTGTCCATTAGGGAGACGTGTGTGATCCGTTTTTCATAAACCACCTCTTTTCAGCGGAGAACATCAGTGTTGTCTTCCATTGTGCTGCTCAGACTCACGTAGGTGGGTAACAGTTTGACAACAACATGGTGTTTATCTTAGAGGAACATACTGTGTATCTCACTGATGGGTTTCATAATGTCTTTAGAGAAATCGTTTGCGTGTCCGTCACGGTTCATGCGTGTGAATGCAGACGGTACCAGCGTTCTGATCAGAGCCGCGCTGAAGGCTCAGGTCCAGCGGTTCATCTACGTGAGCACTGATGAGGTGTACGGGCCGAGTCTGGACCGGGTGAGTCACAACGTTTCTGAGGTTCAGCAGACCATGAGAACTGTTCACCAGAGACTGACTCTGTCGGATCTTTCACCATCCTGACCTGTTTAACACAGTTGAGTTTCAGTTGAAGGGTGTGAACTCAAGTCTTTGTTTTTGTTTCGATCAGCCGTTTGATGAAACAAGTCCAAAAAGACCAACCAATCCCTACTCCATTTCCAAAGCTACTGCAGAGAACATCGTGATGTCCTACTGGCTGAAGCACAAGGTATTCATCACAATTATACCTGGAATATAGTTCACAGACGGTAAAGACTGTATTGCAAGTCAATAAATGTTTTGGGTGGAAATTTCACTTGTGATTCTCACTACTATTTATAATTTGAGTTGCAATCTGCATAAATTAACGTTGATAAAAAAAAACTTTCATGATGTTTAGATAATAATATTATTACACCAATGACAATGAGATGTTTTGCGTGATGAAATGAGACTGTCACAATGCAGTTCATCACAAAATAATGATTTTTGTGCTAATATGTGATCAGAACATGTTATGATTCACGCTGTAATATTAACAGTATCTGTCATTGTTATTCTGCAGTTTCCTGTTATTGTGACGAGGAGCAGTAATGTATATGGACCACGGCAGTACCACGAGAAGGTTCTGAAAAATCTGCACTCTATGTTTTTCTCTCACCTGTTTGTGGGGAAAGTTTTAATAGATTTTTGTACCTCTTTTTCCAGGTTATTCCCAAATTTCTTTCCCTCATAGAACAGCACAAAAAATGGTGAGGTGCCATTTTATTACGAATAAAATCAAACTGATGATTAATTTTCACTTTTGATGATGATGAATTCAAGAGCCTGTACCCGTCTGAAACAGCACCGTTGAGGGAATGGGCCTGCAGTCCAGACACTTCCTGTATGTTGATGATGTCACACAGGCATTCCTGACTGTGCTGGAGAAAGGCATTCTGGGAGAAATTTACAACATCGGGACCAGCTTTGAAATTCCTATCATTGAACTTGCCAAGGAACTTGTGCAAAAGGTACCGCCGCTGTTTTATTGAATGAGATAAAAATAACTCAGTGCTGGTCAATAATAATAATGGTATTTATATTCTGAATATTTTTAACGTCACAGAAGTTTTTATTCACAGAAACTGAAGAATGTTTCAAATGAAAACATGGATGATTGCATACAGTTTGTTGAAGATCGGTGTGTAATAAATATTTGTAACTGTTTCTATTATAAATATGAACAACAGTTTGTGACAGATTACAGTAAATAAAAGAGTTTTGTCATTTTAAGACCTGTGAGTGAGATGAGATATCCCATGACATCAGATAAACTGCACAGACTCGGATGGACACCGGAAATAACATGGGAAGAAGGAATTAGACGCACAAGTAAGAGTGTTGAGCAAACACTTTCACATGTACTGTGTTCTGTGATAAAATGTGATGGTTGTGTGTGTCTGCTGTGATGAACTGTGATAATGGTGTGTGTTCTGTGATAAACTCTGATGATAATGTTTGTTTTTTCAGTTAAGTGGCATGAAGAAAATCCAAATTATTGGCCATTGGTCACAGAAAGGACGGAAGACAAACTCACAGTCAACACGGATGGATTTGCACAGACAGATTGAAAATGTTGTCAGACATGGTGCCTTTATGCATTTAAACAATGTATTTTTCAAGAATCATGTGCTGTGTAACATAAAATGTTTTTGTAATATTTTATATTTGATTTGCATCGTATTTATGTCAAGTCTGAAAATAAAAGGTTACTTACAAGATCTATGTGTTTAGTTTCTTTAAACATTATGAGTCCTCATAAGGTCCCGTTATTAAAAATGACATTTATGTGCATGTTTAACTGTTTGATATTGAAATAAGAAGTTTATTTAGTACAAACAAATGCTCTACTGAGGGGCTTATTATAAACTTACTTTATTTCCTTAAGTAATTATTAAAATAAATAAATACAATAATAATAATAATAATTCACCGGTAGTGAGACGCCATCTAGCGTTCAAATGTACGTCACGCGTCACCCGGAAGTGACGTAAAAGGGACGCACGTGGGTCCTCAGACGCGTGCGGATCAGTGACGCGCGTGTTTATGCGCCTGTTAAACTCTTGACAGAAGCGAGTTAAAACTGCGGAGATTGTAGCTGTATGATGGGAGAACAGGAGCGCTATCCTGCGCCCAACCTCAGCTGGACCCCGGAGCAGCCGCAGGCGGTGGGATTCAACGCGTCCCGGGACTGGAGTTGGACCCAACCCGCCCCGTCCGGACCCTGGGACACAAGCCCCGGAGCGCTCCGACCTCACGGATATCATCCTTATTACGAACAGCAGAATACAGGTACAAACACGTGCTATAGCGCCTATGGTGTCATAAAACATTGTGTGTGTGTTTGATGTATATGTTTTATTTATTTAGGTCATTACAGTCATCCGCCCCAAAGACATGGATGGCAGAACAACAGACAGCAATGGGGCAAAAAGGTAACGAGAGGTTGGCGATGAATCTGTTCGTCTTGCTGAATAAAGATGTGATGTAAGTTTATCTTGTGCTTAAGCAGAAACAGAAGGAACCAGAGCTCAACTACTTCTGTGACACCTGTGACAGAGGCTTCAAAAACCAGGACAAATACGACGAGCATATTTCACAGCACGTAAAGGTACGTTAACCTGCAGCGTTAATAATTTCATCTCTGATATAAAACACCAGGTTCCTTTGGTCATTGAGTCCGTGTCATGTTCTCTGCAGTGTTCTGTCGAGGGCTGTAAGTTTACTGCACATGAGAAACTGGTGAAGATCCACTGGAGAAATGTAAGTTCTTCATCTGACCATCTTTGGTTTCACAGACTCATGTTTGATGTCATTGACTTATTGAGGAACATTCAGAGGAACATCTGAGGTCAAATCTTCTCTGGTTTTTCTCCTGCAGAATCATGCTCCAGGTACCAAGAGAATTAAACTGGATACGGCGGAGGAGATCGCCAGATGGAGAGAGGAGAGACGCAAGTATGACATATGAAATGTAGTCCTCAAACTCTGCTTCTGTCGTTAAACTAGAAAAAAGTCAAAGATCATTCGTCTCTTGTATGGTTTTATGTGAATGTTCAGGAATAGAATTTAGGAATAGAATTTAGTTCCTGCAGTTTTGTTTGCAGGAACTATCCAACACTGATTAACATGCAGAAGAAAATGAAGATGATGGAGGTGAAGCAGGAGCGAGGAGATGTTTTGGAAACGGCACAGTTTGGGTTTGTTGTGAAATCGTTTGTGTAAGAATCTGTTCAGACAAACCGCATGTGTGAATTTAAACGGAAGATTTTGGCTTTTCCTCCTCAGTCATATGAAAAGCCGTGGCAGGGGGCGCGGTCAAGGCTTTAACAGGTGGAGAAAAGGAGCTCATGAAAGACCTGAACCTGTGAGATCAGAGATGGAGCAACCTGCATCACTTCAGCCGACACACCAGGACGGAGATCCTCTCGGAGCTCTGGCCAACATTGACCAAGGTCAGCAAGACAATTCATAAGGCTCTGTCATCTGTGTCATCTTCTGAGATGTTTTTTGATTGAAGAGTAACATGTTTCTGTAGCTCAGTTGGAAAATCAAGACACATTAATCATTGATTCCATCAGGTTCTGATAAGGAGGACTTGGTTCCGCAGAAGACGGCTGGATTCTCTGTTGCACCAAAAAATGTGACGTCAGCTCTGGGGTCAATCATGTCCAGTTATGGAGGCGACGTATCATCCAGTGAGAGTGAAGGCGATCCAGACGGTTGGACAACTTTCTTGTCCTAGTTTTTCTTTTCCTGTCTTTGTTTTGTTCAGTTACTAATGTTTTTGTCCCCGTTTCAGATTCTCCGGTGGTAAAAGCAACTCAAGCGTTGAAGGAGAACAAGGTAATATTAGAGGCTCATCCGGTTCCGGTCCAGAGCAGTACAAGAACCCCACCGCAATCCCATCATGCCCCAGCCGGCAGGGGAAGAGGCGGCTATAGGCATCAGAGGGGCAGAGGTCACAGAGGGGGTCGTGGAAACCATACTGGACCAGTTCGGCCAACACTGCTGGAGATGGTAAGATGATAAACACACAACTGAATATAGGAATAAACTATTTTTTACAGGAATAAAGAACCGTTTTGTTTTTTTCAGTTATTGGCTCCAGATATTCGACACGAGAGAAATGTCATTCTTCAGTGTGTTCGATACGTCGTCCGGAACGGGTTCTTTGGTCTGGCTGGTAAAGACTGTAGAAACATCACCACCACGACTACAGATGTTTCTGCCTTTAAAGAAACTGATGGATGCAACAGTTCCACAGATGAGAACATCACGAGAGATGTGAAAGAACTTTCAGTGATGACCAGCCAATCTCAGGAACCGAATCTTGCAGGGCTTTTCCAGAGACTTCCAGAAATTTCACAGACCTCAGAGAACAGCTGCAGCACAAGCGCATGTGAAGCTACAGACGGGTTGGTGAGGAGCGATGAGACGGGTGATGTCTCAGGTCAGGGTACAGAGAAAGCCAAACAACCCAGTGTCTTCCTGCAACTGTTTGCTCAGAGGTTAGTTTGTGAAGATCCTGAAGATGTCTGTCAGAACAAAGATGTTCCTGAGGTGTTACAGGGTACCCAGAACTCATCCACGGAGGCTGTAGATGAAGCACAAGACAAGCAGAGAGGTCAAGATGTTCCACAATAAATGCAATCAGCCAGTAAATCTTTTTTGTTTATTTGTGATGCGATGGTAACGTATAACACATCAAATGTAAAGGTATTAAAAATATAAGCAGGTGTTTGTTGTGATACGTCACCATAAATAATGTTGATTCCTGTGTAACATCACTCTTGTGTTGTGTGGAGTCCCTGTCAGAAGTAATGACAAATAAAAATTGAGTTTGAAATGAATTAGTTTGTCTGTGAGACACATATGTTTGTATGACCCAAAGAAGCTGTTTTGTTGTCATGTTAATGAAGATGCAGATATTAAAGACTTATCTGGCTGTTTAATTTTGAGAAGCCCTGCAGGTTTATTTTGTAACTAAATAGACACACAACCTTTCATCGGTTGTTCTGAATGCTGTAGATCAGTGATGGAGAAAAAACCTTCATTGTTAGAAGAGTTTCACTGTCATTGTGAGCAACATGCACAGCCCTGAGGTTGTAAATCATAAAGTGCCTTTTTTCTGTCTCAATACCTACAGAAGTAAATAAATACAGAAATCATTCTAAATGTTCTCGTCTTTATCACCTGAAACTCAGATCAGCTTGTGTCACAAGTGTTTTTGTATAATAAATGTCTAAATGTGAATTTTTATGCATCTGTTTGGGAATCAATAAACCAACCTGATTACTTTTATCAGAAGTGCTTGTCTTTCATTTCTGAAATTTCAATGGATAAGAAACCTGGTTTTAAGGAACGATGTTACCCAACACAAATTACTCATGTGCAACTTATTTTTTTCGGTACCGTGTTTAAAAAGTACCACGGTGTCTTGCGGTACCATCAACGCATGATGCGCAGCACATCTGATCCAGAATCAGCAGCGAAGAGCTGTCTCATGGTGGGCGTGTCCTGCTCGCGGAGTCCCCGCCCCGCCGTGTCGTCACCACAGCTGCTAGCACGTCGGTTAGCGTGCTAAGAGCGCTGTTGTGTGATGAGAGGATGAGACAGCAAACCTGCAAATGAAGCCATTTTACCGTCTTCACCGCGACGAGGAAGATTTTAACCCCCTGCCGGGTAATTTCTGTGCGCGTTTAGCGGAATAAAGACGCCCGCAGCCGCTGTTCGTGATCTTTTATCGACCGGCATTGAGCTTCAACTAGTGCGTGTGACAGATAAACGCCTTTAACCCGAGACTCGCGATGCTGACGGACATGGTTTGGATTTTAAAGGCTGACCAGGTAACCAGGGGGCGCCTTTGATGTGCTGAGCTGACGTCGTCAGGTGAGGTGACGTTGTTTATTATAAACACTTGTTTACCTGTCAAACTCGCGCTGGTGTGTGAGGTGCTGATGACGTCATTGCACTAGGGCATGGCTCTCATGCGTGTTTGCTGTATTTACATCCACAGAAGAGTCCATATCACCCGATGCATCACCCAGACTTCAGCGAGTCGCCCACCAGCAGGAGAATGTCCAACCCCTCTGTGTTCGCCGGGCGCAGGGGCAGCAACCCCGGCGGGGGAGCGGCGGTCCAAACGGACGAGCACCAGGTATCAGGAATGATGCCCCACATGGTCCCGGCTGGCTCTTCATCACCTGGCCCTCATCATCCGCCCCACACTCTCAGCATCCACCCCCAGGCTCAGAACGTTGGGGCGCAGGTGAAAAAGAAGAGCGGCTTTCAGATCACAAGCGTCCTCCCCGCGCAGGTGTCCGCCAGCGGCAATAACAGCATCGCGGACGACACGGAGAGCTACGATGACATGGACGAGTCGCACACCGAAGACCTCTCCTCGTCCGACATCCTCGATGTGTCGGTTTCCCGGGCCACGGACACGGGTATCCCTGAGAGAAGTTCCTCTGAGGAAACGCTGAACAGTTTGCACGGAGGTGAGACTCCTGGTGTCACGTCGCCCAATGAGCCTGTGATGCATCACCCCCAACAGGGGTACATGGTGAACGGTGTCCATCATCACCACCACCATCAAAGCCATGGACATCACAAAGCTGCCCAAGGAAGACCTGCTGTGGTCCCTGCAGGCGGCGTTGGACCAGCCACAATCACCCCAGTTCCGTCTTGCCCTGCGACGCAAGGGAAGATTACGAGTGGGCACTCTGTTCCAGCCGCTGTCGTGGAGGGTGGCGGACCAGCAGCTGTGAGCCACCCCACAGTTTTGGCGCCCGTCGCTGGTGTCACCCCAGACGTTGCCACAGGGCCCACAGGAAGCGTGCCGGTGGTTGCACCCATCCAGCCTCTGCCCGCGTTCCCCACCGTGACCCAAACTCAAACAACCGCCACCTCTACGGCGTCTCGCTTCAGGGTGGTGAAACTGGACTCCAACTCTGAGCCATTTCGAAAGGGACGTTGGACTTGTACGGAGTATTATGAAAAGGACGCCCCACCGGGAGACGCAGCGGTCGCTCACAGAACTGTGGAGAACATCATTCACTCAGAACACGAGACCACCAGTGGCAGTTCCTCTGGAAGTACCCTCAGCGGTGGAGGAGATGCACCACAGGCCTACGCTGCACCCAGCGGTCCAACTGTCCACACCGGCCCACCCCCTCAAATCCAAGTTCACCCCCAAGACGCAGGTACTCACTCTGTTCTTCACCCCAGTGTTGTTTCTTCTATTAACCCCCAGGCTGTTACTGTGACAGGCATGTTGGCTTCAGACGGTTCATCTGCCCCAGTTAGACTCCAACAACCAGTGCCATACGCTGTGGAAAGCCAAATGCCCCCGGTGCAGAGTGGCTTTCTCCCCACTGCAAAACCTCCAGTGTCTGTAAGTCAGTGTGGAATGCAGTCTGTGGAATACACACAGATTGCACCAAACATGCAGCCTGCAGCTCCACCGCATCAGATTGCATCAATTCAAACTGCGGTTTCCCCCAGAGCTGCACAGGTGCCCGTTGGCATACCAGGCCTTCCAGCAGCCCCCATTGTGGTTCCTCAGCCTGTATCTCCACGTCCACAAGCTCCTGCCCCACAACTGGGCATGCCACAAACCACCAGTGTCACCGCAGCCCAGCTGCACCCAGACCAACAGCAGACCCAGTTGTCTTCAAGCGCCGCTTCTGGGCCGCCCGGATCAAGCATGCCTTCCTCTGTTGCTCAAAGCAGCGTGCAGCCAGCGGCGCAGTCAGTGCTGCATGGGGCTGCAATACAAGGCCACCACAGCGGACAGGGTCAGCCGGAAGGACGTGTTACCCCAGCGGTCACCTCCTACGGTGGCATGAGCGCCGTCACGGCCTCCCAGCTGGAAGACGCCCAGCGGCTGCTGTTGCAGCATCACCCTCTTCTGTCTCTGCCACGGCTGGCCGCAGGAGCCGCGGCGGGTCTCGCAGGACAGACTGTGTCCGACGTCGGTGCCGCTCTCGGACAGGAAACCAGCGCAGACGCCTCAGCTGCTGCAGATGAGGACAGGTAAGAATGTCTTTGTTTTTGTCATTTTATAAGGTTTGACTTTGACTCTGTGTGTAAAATAAAGTAAACGTTTGATTGGCTAAATTACTCAAAATGTAGAGTTCTTGGGCTCAGATGCACAAACCTTGAGTTTTGATAATGAGTAATTTATAGAATCAAATATTTGACCCTGATAAATATTTATTTTAGTAATAATTGCCACTTTTAATTGTCAAACATGTTTTATTTTGAATAATGAAGTGTCATTAAAAATTTTGTATTGTAACATTATTTGCATTGTTTCAGCACTACTGTCATGCAAAAACTGTAAAAACTGTATTTTTATGATTTATAATTTTTGCTGGTGCATAATAATTGTGCTTTACATTTTAAATCATCATAATTTTATCATTTTGAAAGTGAGCCAGTGGTTCTTAGACAGATTTTGTGAGATTCTTCTAAAGCTGGTGTTTTATGTGGATGTTTTTAGTGCTTGAATGAGTGGTTCTGTTCTGTTGTGTTTGTGGGTTGCGTCAGGTCAGTTCTGTGTCTCTAAATATAGCTGATCATGTCTGCGTGTCCTCCGTCTGTTTCTCTCTCTCTTCACACCATCCATCTTTCTTTCTGAGAGATTACAGGGCGGCATGTCACATGACTGCAGAGGTCAAGGGTCAGTGTCTCGCTGACACAGGCAGTATGTTGTGTGCAGTAATGGTAGCGTGTCGCAGTCGGCTGCGGCTGCGTGTGGGTGATGCGAGGTTGTGAGCCTGTCTGGTTGCCATAGTGGCGCATCTGCAGCTGTGTGAGTGACTCAGCAGATGCGTGTGTGTGTGTGTGTGACACCTCTGGTGTGTGATTTTGGGGGATGTTGATGCAGTGTGTGTGTTCGCAGCATTGGCTTATTTGCAGTAAACATTCAGAAAACGTTGCATGTTGGTTTCTGTACAGCAAACTCTCAGAGAGTCTCAGTTATGGTCTGTTTGTTGATCTCAGTGGAGGTTGAATCTGATTCACTCCAGGCACTGAAACTGGTCTGATGATGTGGCACGATCGCAGCTCACAGCATTAGCTGCATAATCTGATTTGTTTCCAAACACACTTTAACTGTGTTCTTTCTGAAATCTAATGAACGTGTGTTGGACTGAGACGCTCGTCTCAACAGCTGCTACAACTCACAACTTATTCATATTTTATTATTGCATTTAAATCACTTTAGTTTGATCACAGTTTTAATTATCACCATCTGTTAGTTTTGTGGGATGTTTTTTATCATCACTCTCTCTCTCTCTTTCTCTGTAAGGGTTTAATAATTTATTTTTTTTATTTACTGATGTTGTGCTAGAATGATAATGATTTATATTAGGATCTGTCAGGGTACATTTTACTAAAAATGTCTGTAAACAAAACGATCTGGCTATTATATCACATTTATCGGGGCTGTGGACGTGTTTGCAGTTTCTTGTTGTAGAAGTTTTTGTTTTGTGCGGTTTGTAACTTTTTCAGATACTGCCATCTCAGATTGAAACGAAATTGAAAGTCACTTTACATTTATTTGTCAATAAAAAAGAAAAACTGACATTTTTTTACTCAATTTATAGATCATTGTTATAAAACCTATTTGTGTTAAACCCTGATTATTATTTTATTGGTCAATAGCTGTTTTTTGTTCATTTTTTAACCAGTAAACAGAGCGGATTGGAGTGAGTGTGATGTCGTGTTTGTCCTGTAGGTGGCGGTGTGTCGCTGCACTGCAGTCCGTCTGCGAGTCTCTGCCGCATGGATCAGTAAACGTCACATGCTCTTATGCACACGCTGCGGTTTCTGCATGCACACGCTGCAGTTTCTGCATGTACAAGCTGCGGTTTCTGCATGTACACGCTGCAGTTTCTGCATGTACAAGCTGCAGTTTCTCCATGTACATGCTGCGGTTTCTGCATGTACACGCTGCAGTTCTGCATGTACACGCTGCGGTTTCTGCATGTACACGCTGCAGTTTCTGCATGTACATTATTTACATTGCATGTACATTGAAATTCATGATGACATTTCTGCTTAATAATTATAATGAAAATAATGGCATAATACAGTTTTAATTCCCGCCTATTGATTCTGGTGTTAGTTTATGACTTTGGTGTGTTCTTTGCGATTTTACTGATATATGCAGATATTTGTTAGTTTTTCACTCATTTATAATTTCACTGCACTTGTGATGGACTGTGATGTTCGGACTGTACAGTGTGTGTGATGTGTGTGTGTGATTACATCTGTTTTGCATTACAGTATAATGTTAATTAAACATTTATATCTTTAATGAGGCTTTGATAAAAAAAAAGTGTGTGTGTGTGTGTGTGATTTGTGAAACATTATGTAATAATGTGCCATGTATTATGTAAGAGAACACAGGTGCCTGTAGCCAATCAGATCACGTCTCTTGAAATTCAAGCGCTCAGAAGTCCATGGCAACAGTTGCTATGTTCCCTGCACCTTAGACGCACTGAAGTGTGTGTTCATGCAAGTGAAGAGATGATGTGTTTGTGATGTGAATTTCCTTGATGTCCTTTAATGTCACTATATAACCAGTAAACGACTGAGAACCGCTAGTGCTAGCGAGACACTTTGCTGTTGCTATGACAACCAGGCCTCTGTATTTTAGGAATAGTCTGATCATCTTTGCGGTGTCATCATTTGCATACCCACGCCACACAATGGCACAGGAAGTGATGTCATCATTTAATCAGCGTAAAGGCATCACGCTGGTCTGACTAATGTGTCACATGATCAGAGGAGCTGCGACTCTCTCACTCACATCCCAAAATAATCACTTCATCTCTCCATCTGTCTGGTGTTCCTGTGACTCCACTGAGCTGTAGTAACAACAAACCTCTCTCTCTGTCTCTCTTTGTCTCTCTTTGTCTCTCTCTGTCTCTCTTTCTCTCTTTCTCTCTCTCTGTCTCTCTTTCTCTCTTTCTCTCTCTCCACTGAGCTGTAGTAACAACAAACCTCTTACGCTCTCTCTCTCTCTGCTCGTTGTCGTTTTGTTTGTCCTCATCAGTAATCTTTTGTCATCTTTTGTATCACGTATTCTTTCTGTCCCACATTCTCTCGCTTTTTTTAATGTAGGTTTCGCAAGTAAAGCCCTCTCTCTCTGTAAAGTTACACAGTGTACTAGGTCAAGACAACTGAAGCTGAATTAATGTTTATCCGCCGCCTTTAGCTTAACGCCTCTGCGTTCCTATTGGCCGAATGAACGCTATGGTTTGCTTTGTTCCTGAGTCGTTATGGTAAATCTGCGCTGTGATTGGTGGACAGATAAGCATTGGACTGAACAATGATTTCAGTGAGAATTTTGTCTTTAGTTTAATGATATTTGATGTTCTCCGGTATATTTAAAATAGTAAAAATTGTACAGAAAGTTTAAGTGTTTATCTGCACAGATTGATCACTGAGTTTCCGCAGTGAGCTGATGTTTGAATGGGTCTGTCATGTAAACAATCCCAGGAGTTTCTGATCTGTGTGTTTCTCATCCTGAACGTCGCTGAGATGTTTCTCTGCATGCGTGTTGCACGTGAGCACGTGAGCAGTCCTGTCTTTGTGCGTTAGATGCAAACGCTGGTCTCGTGCTGTGTGTGCGTCCAACCCTGCGCTGATGCGATGCGACCACAGCCGTCTTCTGTTGAAATCACCTCGTCTTTCTCTGCAGCTCATGTGCAAATTTATGACAAAAACATGTTTCACTCTGAACTAAATCTAGATAATATTATAAGCAGGAGGTTGGGTCACGCTTATGGTGTGTGGTCCAAATGGCAGCCTCTGATTGGTTGGCTGTTCTGATCTCTGGCTGTTTATGTAACAGAAACAAGCTGATCATGTGACATCAGTGACATCACAAGTCCCTCCCATTGGTCGTGTGTAGTGTAATGAGTTTTGATAGGGTGGCAATAAACAACACTCACTCCCTCACACACACACGCTTTGGATTTTCATGCACACACTGTTGATGGTGTTCAGTGTTTAGTGTTCAGTTGGAGGTGTGTTGAGTGTTAAGTGTTTATTTGGGTTTGGCAGACGTTTGAGGAGTTTGTTGTTTGCAGTTTGTGGAACATTTGATTGACCTCCATGAAAGAGCAAAACCCACTGGACCCAAACGGGCCTGAGACGATGACTCTCAAACTGCTGTTCTGGGAACTGAAACGGCACCGCAGGTAACACGCTTTTGACCCAGCGGGGCGTCTGAACATCTGTTGTGAGGTCTGTGATTTGTGCTGGGCTCATGAGAACTGGGTCAAACTAAAAACAAGAGAAACTGGTAGATTTATCAAAAAATGTATTTATTAGTGGACTTTAAAAACATTCATTCTCCCTGTATGTTTCAGTTGCTTAGTTTTTGTTATTAGGGATTTTATTTTCCATTGAGTGCCGTGTTGCCTATATAAAGGGAATTAATGAAGTTATTTCCAAAAGAATTTCTTAACCGCAGGTCAGTTTAAATGTGCATGTGAAAAGTTAAAAACAAGCAAAACAGGTCTGAGTAAAGTTATTAATATAGTTACATAATAAAGCATAATATATTATATAATATATAACAGAAGCAAAGTATGTCTGAGTCACGTAATTAATACACAACTATGTATAGAATGTAAACATATTATATAATATATATATAGACCAGTATAATCTAAACTTTTGCAGATATGTAGCAAATTGTGGCAGTGCATGAGACATAATTGTTAGTCAGTGTTTTGATAATCGTTGTAATGCAGTAATACTTGTCAATTAAATTATTTTATGTTCCTATAATCCTATATACATTTATTGTGTTCCGCATTTAAACAAACATTTATGGGCCGGTCTGTCCTGATCTCTGAACAGCCAAAACAGCAAAAAGATGTTTGCAAAAATAACCACAGCTACCAACTCTACAGTGTGTGTTTATGTAATGCATACAGTACAGACTGATACATATGCATTAGTAGTTATTAATTATTACTCATAATTGTGAAGAACTGCAGACATGTTGTGTAACCCTTTAACTCCAGACAGTGACTAGTGTGGAATGGTTAACAATAGCGCAGCAGTGCCCAAAATATTGTGTGTGTGTGACATCATCTACAGTAATACAGAAATGAGCTGTGGTTCTGATGTGTTGGTTCTGATGTGTTGGTTCTGCTGTGAGCTTTGATGGTTCTGATGTGATGGTTCTGCTGTGATGTTTCTGCTGTGAGCTTTGATGGTTCTGCTGTGATGTTTCTGCTGTGAGCTGTGATGTTTCTGCTGTGAGCTGTGATGTTTCTGCTGTGATGTTTCTGCTGTGATGTTTCTGCTGTGAGCTGTGATGTTTCTGCTGTGAGCTGTGATGGTTCTGCTGTGATGTTTCTGCTGTGAGCTGTGATGGTTCTGCTGTGATGTTTCTGCTGTGAGCTGTGATGGTTCTGCTGTGATGGTTTTGCTGTGAGCTGTGATGGTTCTGCTGTGATTCATGTTTTTATGTAAACAATTATTATGGCCCGATACATGTTTCATGGTCACCTGAACAAACACAAACATAAGCCTTAATATATATTTCTGTGGCTCTCCGGTGTCGGTTCTGTTCGGCCCTGTTTGTAACATGGAGGCGGGGCGCGACATAAATTATTTAAATATTCTGCATGCCGAGCCAATGGCGCGGCCGCTTGCGCTGAGCCCATTTCATGCAAACGACCCAGCAGCTGCCGGTTCCGTGAGCCGAACCTCATTCCGAGCCTCTTTGTGGCCAAAATTTGCACGATGTGAGAAACGACACCGGCGTCGCTGATGGAGCGATAGGATGAACGATGGACGTTTATCGGCTGAGAAATTTCTCCATCTCCTTCCTGTCGTCGGTTTTGGGCTCAGCGCCTGTCGGTCTCGATCACAGGTACCTGCGGGATCACAGGCGATGCGTTAATCACCGCGGAATGTGATGCGATGTTATTGCGATCGTGCGCTGTGTGGGTCTCGCAGATGTTATGCAACATCACCCGAGCAGAAATGAAGGAGTGAATCGGGTCTGATCGTGTTGTTTTGTGTTCACAGTTCATCGGGAGCCGGTGTGGTGGCCATCGACAACAAAATCGAGCAAGCCATGGTGAGTTTATGTGATGGTGTGTGTGTTTATATTGTAATGTTATAATCCGGATTCAGAGCTCCTGCTTGTTGCCAAGCAAACATCATAGATGTCCTTCATACATAACAGACATACATAGCAGCTCCACCCGCCGGATGAGGAACATTTTGTTCTGACTGCAGCCGTAAGTGTCGGAGATGCAGAAATCGGGGAACATGATCCAGGGTGGATTTAAAATCAAAACAGCCGTGGAATTAAGTTTCTAATGCTGCTAAATGTTTAATTATTTACCCCATCTGAAAGGTCTATAAATGAATGGAACCGCTCTTACGTAATATCTGAAGTTCTGCAGATGTTCTGGAGGAACCCTCTGTGTTCTAATGTCTGATTGTGCTTTCAGGATCTTGTGAAGAGCCACCTGATGTACGCGGTGCGGGAGGAGGTGGAGGTGCTGAAGGAGCAGATAAAGGAGCTGATTGAGAGGAACTCGCAGCTGGAGCAGGAGAACACGCTTCTGAAGAACCTGGCCAGCCCCGAGCAGCTCGCGCAGTTCCAGGCGCAGGTCCAGGCCGGTTCCCCCTCCTCCGGCCCTCACACCAGGCCCCTCGGAGCACCGGCGGCCCTGCCGTCCAACCAGGGACCCGGGCCCACCGCGTAACTACCTCTGCTGGACCTGCTGGGCCAAGATGTGATGACAGGAACCTAAATGATACTGTGAAGGAATCGGGTTGTTTCGTTTGTCGCAGTCGGACGCATTTCAGACATTGTTGCACATTCAGAGCTCTTCAGACTCTGCCTGCCTCAGACAATCAGTTCTGACACGACTACTGCTAGTGGACCGAACCAGCGCAAAATACATGTGACCGATCACCTGCCGCTGGGCTCGGCCAATCACACGCCGCATGCAGAACCTGTCTCCTCTGTGACGTCAGTATTATTACAAACCGGTGATGTAAAATCGTGCTGTTGTTGCCACATTCCTTTTTGTTATGACATTTTCAAAATGCTTGGATATTTTTGTTACTGCTTTTGTTTGTTTCGATTGTATCGTTTGTTTTTCTTGCTATAACAAGCACTTTGTAGTTAAAATGTGTACGAGAGAAAACCTGGAGCGTCACAATTGAGCGAAAGAAAATCTAAATTATTACATCTTGTGCTTGTTGAATAGTTACAATTATTTATGTCAGTGTTGGGCTGTTAATGGAGGGATGTAAAGTTCATCGGCTGTGGATTAATTTACAGTTCTCACTAAAGGGTCGAAATATTTGTGTCTGTTTTGTTTGTGTTCTGAAATAAATGTGGACAGTAAAATTGAGCCAAAACTACAGGAGAAAACTCCAGACTTTCATGATCTGCACTGACAGAAACTTGGACTCTGGACTCAAGAACAGATCAGATCTTCTCATCTTCTCTAATCATCACAGTTCTGCTTTAAATATGAAAGGATTTGAGAGACTTTCATCCTAGGAAAGTTGTTTGGAATTACAGTCGTCACCTGCACATCACAGCTTTAATCTGTTAGTGATAATGACCTGCGAGCGTCAGATCTGAGCTCACGGTTCTTGCATGTTCCTCTCAAACCACACCAGACAATGTGACATCATACAGTTGCACTGAACAGTTGCACACTGACTTTATTAAAATGTCAAGGAAATTAAACTCTCCTGCGTTTTCTTTGTTTCATTCTTAGTTATTGATGAACCATATGTGCTAAATACCTTAATACTAATAACTAGTTTGAGTTGGTCTCAAGTGAACTAACTAGCAGTAGGTGGTAGTATGTGAGGTGATTCAATTCCTCATGTGTAAATAAACCACCAGATATTTGCTGTTATTTTTTTTTTCCTCTGCAGACACATTTTTCAAAGTATTTCCTGTTCAGACCCACTGCTGAGTGGCTTGTAATCTGCTGTTTATCGTAGAGAAACAACTTAACCATTAACCACCATAACCAGCTAGAGGCAGCTGACCAGTTATATTAACCTGCAGTTAACCCGTAGATCATGTCCTCCAAACTACTTAAACTTTAACCTAAGACATTCTCACACATTTTCTTAAGAACTGGAACATTAGCGGCACAAACTGAAGTCAAACATCTGAGCTCAGCTGCGTCTTCAGGTGGCTCACTTCTGTCTCCATGAGAGTGATGTCACTGCAGAGCTGTCTGTGATTGGTCTGAGCCTTCTTCAGCTGACAGTGAAGTCGTCTGATGATGGCCTCACATCTCCGGTGCTGAATCTGGATGGAGATACAGAGTTAATTCATCTTCTCACAAACTCATCCTGCAGTTTGATCACGTACCTCGATTTCCCGCCTCAGCTGTGAGTGACCGTCTCGTTCTCTCTCCATGTGAGCTTTTCTAACTCTGACCGTTTGTCTGACGTTGTGAATGTTTGTTTTAAGGATGTCAATTTCCTTCTGGAAAGAGCAAAATAAACCACATGACCAGTGGTAAACAAACAAATCATTTTGGTTTAGGTTGTTCAGACCTGTGTCTGACGGACAGAACCGCCTTCTGGATTCTGTAAATCCACTTTCAGTTCCTCTAACTCCTCTCTCAGTTTAGACACCTGCTGCTCTTTCTCCTGTAACTCTTTATATTCGTCTGTTTGTCTCTCCAGCAGAGTTACAGCCTCTCTGAACTCCTCAGTTGTGCTCCGGTACTGTCCGTACCCCGCCAGCAGCGAGTGGAAGTTCTCCGACTGTTCCTCTATGGAATTTCTGAGTTCCAGGTTCTCCAGTAAGATGTTCTGTGTCTGTGTTTCCAGACTGATGATGTTTCTCTGGACCTGTTGAATGTCACAGGACAGACGGCTGATGGTTCTGTCTGTCTGCTGTAGGTCAGAAATCACAGCCTCACATCTCCTCTCATTGTCTGATAGTGAAGCCTGTTGAAGAATGAATGCTGAAATTAAAGCTTCTAACATTTGCTTTTATAAAGTGTAACACATGTCTTGGTTCAGACCTGCAGTGTGTGGAGTGTGTGTTGTTCAGACCTGCAGTGTGTGGAGTGTGTGTTGAGTGTGTGTTGTTCAGACCTGCAGTGTGTTGAGTGTGTGTTGTTCAGACCTGCAGTGTGTGGAGTGTGTGTTGAGTGTGTGTTGTTCAGACCTGCAGTGTGTGGAGTGTGTGTTGTTCAGACCTGCAGTGTGTGGAGTGTGTGTTGTTCAGACCTGCAGTGTGTGGAGTGTGTGTTGTTCAGACCTGCAGTGTGTTGAGTGTGTGTTGTTCAGACCTGCAGTGTGTGGAGTGTGTGTTGAGTGTGTGTGGAGTGTGTGGAGTGTGTGTTGAGTGTGTGTGGAGTGTGTGTTGTTCAGACCTGCAGTGTGTGGAGTGTGTGTTGAGTGTGTGTTGTTCAGACCTGCAGTGTGTGGAGTGTGTGTTGAGTGTGTGTTGTTCAGACCTGCAGTGTGTGGAGTGTGTGTTGTCTGTCTGTCAGCTCGCGGGCTCGTGACGCCCCCTGCTGGAACACGTGCTGTATCGTCTCACACAGAGGAAACTGCTGCTCTCTGACGTCATTCCTACGTCACAAATTACTGACATATTAACTTTAGCATTCAAAACGTCATTGACCATTACCGTGTCAATAAAGTCTTACAAACATTAAATGCATAAATAAACAAAAAGATCTTCTGGACACTCAATGTTTTAAAAGCATCTATGGAGATCTTTGCGCTGTTTGTTTGTAAACATACAAACACATTAAATCACTTGTTATTAAACAGTTTAGTTGTGATTTGCCTCCATGTATTTCTAGTAAACGACAGCAAACTGAATATATTATTGCAGAAATGCAGTTGATAAACTTCACCTGTCAGTGCTCATGTTTGGCGGTAACGTGCGCGCGCGCCCCAACGTGTGCGCGCACTGCTACCTGTGTTTAATGCAACCATATATATATTTAATATATATAATGAATCTGAACCTTTTACTCTCGTGCCAGACTTTACACATGTGTGTGAGTGTTTTCACTGGTGTCTGGTTGTCTGCTGCTTGCTGAGAGGCATTAAACTGGTTTATGTCCTTGTTTGATCTCTGTGTTCAATGTCTGCAGGAAATTATTGCATATAAATCAAACTTCAGACTGTTTATATTCACCACGTGTTGCGATGATCAATGTGTTTAATAGGTTGAATTTATGCACATCTGAACTATGACAAATTCAACATAAGTCTGTTTATAGAAGTCTGTCTCTCTCACAGAGGATCTGCCCTGCTTTGCTATTTCTGATTTATTGTTGTTCAACTGTTTTTATGTCAGCTGTGTTTATTTCTAACTCCAGTCATGTCTAGCAGGAAATATCACACATTGTGTTTGGAGGTTCAGTGTGATGTGGAAGACAAACAGGATGAGATATATTCAGTGAGACAGATGGATTTCCCCCCGGTCACAACTGACCATAACAACTTATTGTGCTCGTGATTTTCCCCATTACAGACGTCAGTGACTTTATATGGACGACCAGACAAATCATGTGTTGCTGTTTAAATGGTTTATAAACATCATAACAATAAACACACGTCTGTGTTGCTGGCCGTGGTGCTGAATCAGTCTACAGTCTTGCAAAGATCATTTCCTGTGCGTCAGCATCATTTTAATAGAAATGCTTGATATAAAAATAGATTTATGCACACAAAAATACACAGAAATTTTGGAATACAACCATGTTGAAGTTTATTAACAATGCAGGTTATTATAAAGTTATATCCATTAGAGAAAATTAAATATGTTTATGTCTCAGCGGGTCGTGGGTCCCGGATCAGTGCGGCATTGGGATGGTCAGTGATGTTGTAAATGTTCAGTTGTGGTCGGTGTGTCTCATTCACTTAAATTTCTGATGGCTACTGAGTCCATAATGTTCACTGCAGACGGGATTTTTCCCTTAAAGCTGCAATCTGTAACTTTTGGAGTAAAAATAAATGAAAATCAGTTACTGAGAAAATACATGACAGATCAGTGTTGCTTATGGTTGTTTTAAAGCAACAGTAACTTTGAAAAACGATTTACAATTTGAGCTTTCAGGCATTATTTGTCTTTAGCTTATGTAATGAAAGTTTACACAGAGTTACGGATTGCAGCTCAACATACAGATTGTTTTACACATTATACATTGTTTTAACACCCGACACAACTCCTGACCTTTTCATTTGCTTATCCTAAAAGCGCCAAAGTAGCTGCCCTCAGCCTCCGGGTCAAGCATCCAGGAGTTGGACACGCTCACATACACACCGTCTCCGGCCTGCAGAAGGAACAGCCCACCCTGCTGTTGACAGCACATGTGGTAGCCCCCCTTCCTCCACGTCCGAGTGCTTCCAGTCTTCATCAGCACCGACGACCTCCAGGGGGCGCTGCGAGACAGTCTTTCGTGGTGCACGTACTGTATCAGCTGGACTCCACCGTCTGATGGAGTGACTAGTTGTCTGTTTGACTTAAAACCAGTATCGGTCTCCAGGCTTTCGTAGTGACGGAAGCATGTTTTAGAGTATATGTAGTACAGGCCAGATTTCTGCACCAGTATTCGTCCATCTCTGTATCCGATGTGTGAAAGATGTCCCTGGTCTGAGTTCCAGTGGATTATAGTGGTGTAAACATCTCCTGAGGGACAACAAGAGCAAGAATTTGTGCTTTAGTTTCAATGAATATGAGCTTCAGCATTTATGAAATTATGAGATATGGTTTGTTTTTACTGTGAGTCTGTATGGATGGTTTGATTGGAAGGTGAGCGGCTGGTGTGTTCTGTCTGTGAGCTCGGTTCTGGTACATCAGTCTTTCGCTTTTGACAGCCTCGTCGACAGCTGCCTGTTAAACACAATAAACACACAATCACATCATATTTCTTAAAATCAGAAGCTATTGCATTCACATGTTTATCCTCAAACAAGATTTAGAAACACCCAGAACTTAAACAACCAAAACTTTGTACCTCACTCTTGTTTTTCAGCTCCTTGTCTGCATCTATCTGGAAAACATTAGAGTTTAAGCAGAAATATCAGACGGTTCTTCCAGTCAGAATCTGCTGACTGGATCTCATGCTGAGAGCTCCAGGGATTGATTCCAGATCCATTAGTCATATACTGTAGTGAAGACGCCTAAAACTCAACCAGTTTTACATTGTGCCTTGTGTTCTTCTACAGGAATCAAACCTCGAGTTATTTGTGTACATCATCATCATCATCACACAAGTGCAAATATTTACTTGACATGTATATAACAGCACTGGGACAAGACTGTAACAGTGGGAATCATCCTAATGGACAGAACAGGGAGGAAAGCAGATGAGAAACAGGGCTGGTACCTGTGTGATGTATCCACCGAAGTGCAGCAACAGAGTCCCTATGGACACGATCTGAATGAACCCGATCACAGCCACGGCAACAAACACCCCGCGCGGATGCCTGCAAGTTTCCATAGTGATGCTTCCCGAAAGAGCCCGTGGTCCAGTAAAGCTTCCCAGTCGCGCTAGTTCATCACAGAGGTGGGTCAGAACACGTCTTTGGGTCAAAAGGACGGGGGCAATAAACGCACAACGCAGAACTTCGATGGTGTTTTATTAAACATCGCACAAGTCCATCCACGCGTGCTTGAGTCTGATTTAAAGCGACAAGAAACTGGTGTGAGTGAATTATGGGCAGGAAAAGCCCATGTTAGTGAACCGCCGCCGTTCACGCCAGCTTGGGAGCGAGTCTATGAGAACAGCCGCAGAGATTGACTACACTTCCCAGAAGTCAACGCGCCGTGCGACAGTTCCTGTGAGGCGGCGTCGTTTTCCTCTCTTGCATTTTGTAAATCTGTTTATGAAAATCATTAATATATTATTTATACTTTTTTATACATTATAAAACCACCACGAATAGCCCAAACGCAGAGAAAAGTAAGAGACATCACCTGTAAAGGCTTTTAATGAACTAAACAGTGATTTACCACCAAATAACGGCACAGACACAGTTTAATAGTTATCAGATTAATACTGGAAATAATAAATAATTTATATTTATGTCAAATATATCCGACCAATCAGAGACGACTTCCGGCGTCTCCACGTTATCGCCTGTCAAGCGGCTGTTATTAACGGGCACGTGCGTTTATGACCCTAAAGTTTTACGTTTAAATGTGAGTCTGTCCTGATAAATGATCGGTTATATTGTAAATGTAAGACGTGGGGCACGAGCAGACGGTTTACAAACAGCAGGTTTTCGGAAATGAGCGATTATTTAGACGATGGCGTCGGTGCTGCGCTTGCTCGTAAGGCGCGTGTCCGTCCGGTCTGCGACGATCCGCAGGGAAAAGTGTCACAAGTCCGATGATTTCCTCAAACACGAGTCTGTGCAGAAGCACATCAGACGGGTGTTAGATGAGCATAACTGTGCTGTGAGGAGTTTAGAGAGCGGACGGGTGCATGAGTCTCAGCGGAGGGAGTTAAACGATAAACTGCGGCAGGTGTCGCGGGTCGTTCAGGCGTTTGAGAGGAGCGAAGTTGCTCTGAGAGAGCAAACGGAGATACAAACACTCATTGACAGTAAGTCTCTCTAAACTGTTAGTTTAGCTCAAACAAACCACTAAACATAACCAGTCTTTAAATCTTTTGTGTTGCAGACACCAGCGCTGAAGACCATCAGATGCTTTCACTGCTGCAGGAGGAACATGCAGACATCAGCAGGACATTAGACAAGCTGAGGACGGAGGTTTGGACTTTATCTAGACAAGCTCTAGACATTTATCCAGACAAACATCTCAAGATAAACACTGTAATTCTGTAGTGTGATGCACCACGTGAGAACATACGAGAAGGTTTGATTGAATGTTTCTCAGCTGGTTCAGACTTTGGTTTGTCCTGATGAACATGACAGCAGAAACGTCATACTGGAGGTCGCAGCAGGAAGGACCACCGGAGGTTTGTGAGATCTTTACAAACAGCAGAGAAAGTTTTTATTAAGCACTTAAAGCTGGAATCTGTAGCTTTCGTTGGTTAACTGGTGTGTGGTTTCTTCTGTAGGAGATATCTGCCAGCAGTTCACCAGAGAGATGTTTGATATGTACCAGAGTTTTGCCAGCTACAAAAACTGGGACTTTGAGATTTTCAACCACACTGCAGCAGATTACGGTACAGTATCTTATCATCATCCCCTCTTGAGCTGTGATTGGTTGATGAGTTGATTATTTGAAGGTCTGGTTGATGTGGTTTTAGGTGGTCTTCATCACGCAGCCGTCAGAGTCTCGGGGGAGAGTGTGTATCGCTGGTTAAAGTTTGAGGGCGGAACACACAGAGTCCAGAGGATTCCTGAAGTCGGTCTGTCGTCTCGTATGCAGCGAATCCACACCGGAACCATGATGGTTATAGTTCTGCCTCAGCCGGACGATGTGAGTTACGATTCACTCCTGATGCGTTCACACAGAACACACTGAACCATCTGAGATCTGTGTGCAACCATCTAACATTTGTTTTAAAAACATGTTTTTAAGTATCAAAAATGTTGAAAGTGTTATTTTGAACATTCTAGAAATCAGTTGTTTAGACAGGGTGTTGGTGACACTTTTTTTCTTCAGTAGAACAATAAAGATTTGTAGATGTTTTAATGTTGGGGCAACCCGTCTTTTAATATAAACCACGATCTTTAATGTCACAGGTGGACGTTCACATTGAGTCAAAAGACCTGAGGATAGACACATTTAAATCCAGAGGGGCAGGAGGTCAAAGCGTCAACACCACTGACAGCGCTGTGCGAATCGTTCACCTGCCCACAGGTACAACAACAGTCTCATTTTATCTTCTGTGAGTTCAACAGTAATGCTGGTGTAATGTCTTAGTGATGTTGTAGATGATATGAATCTGATTGTTGTGTTTCAGGGACGGTAGCAGAATGTCAACAGTTTCGCTCTCAGTTGCAGAATCGTGACACGGCCCTGCGTGTCCTCAGAGCACGACTGTACCAAAGCATCATGGGACATCAGAGAGAAAAGACACACACCTCACGCAAACAACAGGTCTGCTAGTTGCACTGCTAGTTATTGTGCATAAAGGTTTTCCCTGATTGATGTGTGTCATTAGTAAATAATACACAGGATTCAGTGTGTCACTTAGGAACGTGTGTTAGATGTTTATTTTTAATGTTCCTGAGATGAGTTCAGTGTGTTTGTGTCGCAGGTCGGCACTAGAGCACAGTCAGAGAGAATCCGCACTTACAACTTCAGTCAGGACCGAGTGACGGACCACCGGATCGGATACGTCACACGTGACATCAAGGTGACCTGGATCTGACCTCTTACAGCAGTGTGTGTGTGTGTGTGTGTATAGTAACCGTTGATGTTGTTGTTACAGGAGTTCATGAGTGGAGGTGAGAATCTAGAGGAGCTAATTAAACTCCTGCAGGAGAACCGAGAGAGAGAAGCTCTTCTGAAACTGGTGGAGAACAGCACCAACACTGATCCAGAGTCAGAGGGGAAAACATGAGTTTTAATGTACATGTGCTGTGAAACTGATCTGAGATCAAACAGCCTCAGAAGTACTTCATGCTGACGCTAATGAAGTTCATAAAGCTGCTAAAGTTTGATTAAAAGCTGCTCGGGGGAATAAGTGACATGTGATTGGATAGTGATGGAGCACGTGACGTAACAGCCTGCATGACTGATTAAGATTCATGTTTTACTCCTGACACGTCTCAGATAAAACATTTTCTCATCTCACATATTTCTGAGTGACTTGTAAAGTTTTTAAAAAGCCCTTATTGGTTGTCCACTATATAGGGTGCTGATCAGCCCCTAAAAAATGGACAGGTGACATTTTTGATAATGTGATATTACACGTGTGACTCTTGATTGTTGCTGGTGTGTATGAAGACATAAACAAACACACCCTCACGCTTCTGCCTATCAGACGCAAACAGAAATGTTCTACAAATTATCTCATTCGCTTTGAAAGATCTGAGAATTAAAAGAAAAAGTGTCAAATATTTTAAAACTTAACAGGACATTTGCTGAAACATTTGAAAACTTTACATGTCATGAATACCATGTTTTATTTTTACATATTATTATTTGCCCAATGCTTGTTTATGTGTTATATTTATTGGTTGTCGTGAACCCTGAGCTGTTTGTACATTTACCATATAAACATTTAATCAAACAAACAAGGTTCATAAGAATATCAACAATTTACCTCAAAGATAAAAGTTGGACCATCAGACAAACGTTTCGTTAATCTATGGCTTTAATTGTCAACGTTAAAAAAAATATTCTAAAACACAACAGACGTCACAAACCAATGCTTTTTTAGACATTTATGATCATTCAAATCTGACTTATGGAAAAGAAATATGGTTAAAAAAGTTACTTGCCAATAATTTGAAAACACAGAAAATGTTCTGCAGTCTGGCTGTGAAGAACATCGAGAAACACCAGAAAAGATCTTCACAAACGCAACGTGTTGCTGTTGTGTTCAAAGCTCTGGACGTCTAAGTCTTAAGTTCCCTGTCAGAAGACCTTCAACTAATCATCTTTCTCTCTCTTTCGAAGACTCCTGGATTTTCCGTTCTCAGTCTTTCTCTTCTTGAACGTAGCTTCAGCGTTGCCTTCGTCACCTAGTGAGGTGATGGTTCGCTCTTTAAATTTGGCCCTGGGTTCGGGTGGGATGTCAGGCATGGGTTGTGCAGTTTCTGCGACCTCCACATTCGGCAGCTGCAAATCTACCTTCTCACTGCAGATGAAGAAGATGAGAAATACATTTATCAGATTAAAAATGATCAAAACGATCACAGTAAACAGTTTGGTTGCTGGATGCTGATTGGTCAATTGGTCAGTAGTTAAACTATGTTAATTAAAATGTTTCTTACTAGGGATCCTCCACTGGCTGGATCTGTTCCCAGTCTCCATAAGGATTTATCTTCCTGGCTCTCTTTGCTGGAGTTACTTTGACCTCTGCTGCAGGAGAAGGTTCAGAAATACTTGTGTCTTCCTGTTTCTTCTCATCATTTCCTTCACTCGTTTCCTTCACATCATTTCCTTCTTCACTCATTTTCTGTCCTCCGTCACCATCATCATCCTCTGACGCTTGGACCGGCTCCTCTTTTCTTTTCTGTTGAAAACAAACAGGTTTGTTCATGACGTTCATCAGATCTCACCAGTGTGAACTAACCGACAGCCTCACCCTGAAACTGATCTTCGGGACCGTTTGTCTGGCTTCTTCTGGCTCAGCTTCTGCTGTTTCTTTAGGAGAATCTGAGATGGTTTCTCCTCCTGGAGGAGGTGGTTCCTCTTGCGTCTCCTCCAGCAGGTTGAGTTCATCTGGTTTTTCCCAGGTGGATTCTGAACACAGTGTGGGAAACATCTTACATTCAGTTCTGAGTGTTATGAGGTCTCTTCAGTTACACTATTATGAAGTTCAGTGGTTGTGTCTGAAGGATCTGAGCTCACCGCCTGTCTCTGTGTTGTAGTAGTAAGTGTATCCATCAGGACTCAATGCCTCCATCCATGCTGAGGAGCCCTGTGGAGAACAACCTTCATGTTCTCATCTCCAACACAGCATTAGGAGGTAAAATGAAGAAGAATGTAAATGCACCTGTATTTGTCCTGATGATGAAGATGATGATGAGGTGCTCTCAGCCTGAAACATGCCTGGTTTCTCCCATTGAGACTCTGAGGTCAACAACACACAGTCAAATAATAAGCAAAGCATGATCGCAAAGCATGCCTCTGAGCAGATGTGATGGATGATGTCATACCTCCTGTGATGGTGTTGTAGTAGTACATTCGACCATCATCTGTGGTTCCTTCCACCCAAACATCTGCTGGATTACTGATGCTGCTGCTCGCTGGAGGAACGTTAACTTTACGCTTTTTAGATCTTGGGTCTTTTTTTATTTTGATCTGAGGTTTGGCAGGGGCTGGTGAGGCAGAAACGCTAGCAGCCGGTGCCCCCGTCTCACCTGTACAGAAGCGATTAAAGCTGGTTATATCAGATCATCATCATGCAACATCTAAAAGCCTCGCAGTGATGTGAGTGTTAAATGTGAGGAAGATTTACCTGCCGTGAGTCTCTTCAGATCTTCCTCGTAGGCCTTCAGTGCAGCTTCTTCCATCGCCGCGAATTGCTTTGACATCTTCTGCTCCTGTTTGGCTTTTGCGATGCTCTTCTTTTTAATCTGTCGTGCAACATTGACAGTGAGGCTGTACAGTGACACAAGTGTTGCTGGCCAATAGGAGTCCATCTCCACACACACACACACACACACACACACACACTCTTATCATCACACACATGCAGCCCTGGGATTTGCAGCCAAAATTTTGTTGTGGCCCCTCCAGCACCGCCTGTAACCCCTCCAGCCGCTCATGTTATGATCACAGAACACATCACAGTCCATTACAGCCAGTGGTCTTAATGATACGACAATGTGTTAAACACAGCCAATGTTAAACAGTTTATTATGTTAATAGTTTATTATACTACTAGTATTGCTTCACCTACTATTTCAATAGTAGATTTTTTGCATTTATTACGTTCAACTTTAACACAACGTCTAAACACCTTTGAGGAAACGTAAAGGAAACGTTAAGGAAACGTTCTTACCTCCTCGATTTTCGCTGCGACATTTTCCTTGTGGTTTTTCCCTCGTTCGTGAAACTCAATGCTCTGCGTGAACAACACATAACACGACTGCGTTTGGCTTCACATGTGATGCATAACAAAAGCTGTAAGGATTCACTCACGGGTTTATTGTCTGCGATCCAGCACTTGCAGTACTGACAGAATTTTCTGGGTTGTGATTTCCAGTAATCGGCCCTTTATTAAAACAGACACGGTCCGTATCAACACAAACACAACCTCGTGTGCGCATTTACTTCAAACCTAAAGAGATGCTTGTTTCGTATTTAAACGTGTTCGGCGACCGGTGTGGAGGGAAAACTTACATGATTGTTTATTATAAACGCCGAAAACTTTAAACTTGTGCCTCTAAACGTGATCAAACGTCACTCCATTCCGCACCGCTGGCGTCCCGTCGATATGACGTCATCAACAGCGCGACCAACAGGGATGACAGATGCTGCTTTTAAACGAAACTACAAAATAAAATTCACGGTCAAGCTGTAATAAACTAAACAGCGTGTAATAAAATAAACTACTTTGTTAATACATTAGTTAACTAACTATTAACCATCCAATAGCCCGTCCAACTCGCAACGCCTCCCATATGGTCTAGCGGTTAGGATTCCTGGTTTTCACCCAGGCGGCCCGGGTTCGACTCCCGGTATGGGAAGTTACGTTTTAACTATTATTATTATTATTATTAACACTGGGAGGCGTGCGTGTCATTTTATAATTTCTATAATATACAGCTTGCAGTGTGTTATTAAAACAAACGAGTTCAAACACTGGAGAACTTGTGAAACTTAAACGTTTTGTCTATAAATGTATTAAAGGACTAAATTTTGAATGATTATTTAACATGGTAAGATACTAACAATGCAATACATTTACCCAGTTCAAACACATTTAGTTCCCATGGGCCCCGATATGTCTATTTATCAATTTTATTGTTTATAAAGCATGATTTTATTCAAAGGATCTTTCCTTATTTTAAATAAACAATAATACTAATGCAGCAAACAAGTTCAGATAGTAAGACATAGTTAGTAGTCCAGCCTGTATATTTCAGTAGAGTTAAGCCTACAGAAATATTTATACAACACACACAGTCATTACAAACCAAACTTTATTTTTGACCGCAAGTACCGACACACCAATTAAAATATCAGTGACATACAAAATTTAGGAAGAATTTTGGTGCATTTACAGAAACAATGTGTAAACATGTTAAATACTCTCTTAAATATGTTATACATAATGAGAAAAAAACACAGAAATAAAATAACTTAGATAACATTTGAAAGAAAAGCACATTGCTACATCTGTGGCCGGTGAAAGAAAAAACTAACAGTGAATGTGCAACACCAAATAAATACAACAGCACTACTAACTTCAATTATAACCATTTAACAAAAATACCTTTACAACCGGTGCAATAATTGGTCCACACACAAGAGTTAAATTTAGTTTGTTTTCAATTACCCATGAACAAGTTAAAAGATTATTATTAGTAGTAAAAACAAATACACATTTAAAGAGTTATTTACCTGTAATGATTTAAAAATGTTGAAATTATGTAATCCAAAAGTTTTCACTTGAACAATATTCGTACAAATCATTTCAAGTTGTTCTGTTTAGCAGCACGATGGCGTTTCATGCCAGAATGACTGTGATGTGTGTGAGGGGTGATATAAAGTGAATGTATTTTACAGCATGAGTCTTCATTTACACTCGTATAAGGGGCAGCAGATTGTTTTGCATACAGAGATCGCGTTTGCTCTGAAAATGCCCCATATAAAGAGGAAGCTCTGATATTCCTGCACGTTTACAAGCGTCATTCCCGTTTTTCTGACCATCTCAAGAACACTTGGTGATGAAGGAGC